>LPNX010128333.1:263920-308102 GCA_001517045.1 Pseudotsuga menziesii
ATTTTAATGCATAGGGTATAGAATATTTTTAATTCCAGTTCTTGCATATACAAGTAGTAGATTAGATTCAAATTGCTGTGGTGATATTACATTACAATATATTGTTTCTTTTGTATATACCACATATAGATTAGTATACTATATTCCTATTAAAGGCTCCCAAATTTTGACATTATCAGATGAGATTTTTGAACAACCAAGCCATAGATTTAACTCTCTGTGGGTTATTATCCGTCAGAAGGGTTACGACTAAGATCAAAGGACATCGATAACATCAATTCCCCCCTTACTCTCAGACATTTATTGCTTAGGCTTTATAGGGAAATGGATCGAGAGATAGTGGAAACTAGGAGCCAAAAACCCGAAGCATGCATGGCCCAGACACTGCGTTTTCACCGACCATGCCTGTAACACAAAACAAGACCCTAATCCTCTACGTTGGATGAAGTGTCGGATTAAGAGTGATTTGGATTCGAGGAGGAAATATTTTTGTTGTTATATAAAACAATCGATGAAGCCCTTACAGCACGAACCCCTCACCTCACACACATTGACAGAGCTAGAAAAGCATAGGGTCAAATTTTTCAACCCTTTAACCACTGTCAAACGAGGGTTTTGACAGAACCCACTTGACTGGGTCTTTGATCAAGCCCATGAGGTGGATCTAGCATCCAACCTGTCAACCTGAGCGGAAGGGCCAACGAATTGCGCAGGCATCGTAAGGTTGAGAGAAGGGAAGGCTTGGTTATGAGCTCTTCATTAGTACCTTTTACTCAGACTCTTAAGGGTTTCTCGACAAATGAATAAAAATGAGACTTTTATTAACACAGACCAACTTTAACCATTAAAAAATTATAGTGAACCTTTAAATTGCAGAAACACGAAGAGGAGTTATTGTTCCACACCAGAGCCACAACTTAAAAGCTAATAAAAAATAGAATAAAATGTATAAATAGTCCATTCATGCATAGCGACATTAAAATTCAGGAACTTAGCAGAGCCACAGTTTCTCATATTAAAGCCTTTAAAATCCAAAAGAGAAGTACATTATAGCCCTTAAGGGGACTCAAAGTCCAAACTTAATACATGTATATATATCGAAAAAATTCAAAATACCATAATCACTTACGACTGTGAGTCTCCCACACTGTGGCTTCAGTTTCCTTTACTCACTTGAAAGACCCACCAACACTGATAGTTTCAAAACATTGGAACCCTCTGGTCCCCTTACAGGTGCAGTATACAAAGATCCCTCTCGTATATTGGCAAGCCCATAGCCAACAGAGGTTACTCCAAGGTCGACAAATTCACTTACCAAAAAAACTCCTTGTAAACATGCATCTGTCCAACTGATCCCGCGCTTAGTACCCATGACCAAAATACTACGGTTACGTTCTGCAGTGGGAAAAAATTGTGAACAAAGAAATGACTGAGCAACAAAAACTTATTAAATTGAGTTACCTATGGTAAAAATTGTTTCGACATAGATCACCAGCATGATAGGTCCCGATTCAGTTTTGTGAAAGACAGGGCAATGGCGGTTCGCCAAAACTGTTTCCTCCTGTGAGTGGACCTCCAAACCATCGAAATAATTTTTGCACCAAACACCAAACCCTGAGTATGCCACTTAGCTGATGGAGCTTTTGAGAAGTCTCTTTTCTCTCCCAAGGGCTGCAAGTACAACAGCCTTAAAGAACATAATAATGTCAAGTGTACAGGGGCAATTCCCAGCGGTCGACAACTCAATGTAATCCATGTGATCATGGGGACAATCATAGAATATTCCTTCTACATAATCATTAAGAGGTTACAGCTGCAAGGTCAACCCTGGACACGCTAGACACCCCATCGTGGACCTCATACCCATTACGTGAAGTCCGGGTAAGTCGTCCTAGTGCCTTCTAGTAGCGAGATCATGAACCATGTGGGATTTTTGGAACCTTGTGATACCCATCATAAGCTAATTTTTTTTTAATTGCAAAACCTTGGATTAAGCTGAGACTTATAGGTCCTCCTTCAGATGGAAGTCAGCCTGCTTAAAAACTTACGATACACCCTTGATTTACATAAAGTCAAATGTGATATACTCCTCCTTGCGTGAGCTTAGTGCTTGGACTTTAAAGTTGGGATTTGCTTCGTTTTCTTGTGGAATTCGCTAGTATTTTGGGGTGGCATCAAAGCTCTCAGTTTTGATCTTGGGCTTGGCCAATAAAATTTCAAGGGAAATGTTTTGTTCCAAGCCTTCTAGATAGGGAGTTGGGTTATTTACCTGGGTACGCCTCTTTCGATTCCTTAGTGCACCTGTCACAGGAAATAGATGGTTAGCCGAAGCCTAGTAGGCAATTTTATTAGCCATGTGGTCCAATATATCATCAATGGAACCCACAAGCAAAGTATATCAAAGGAATTTTTTTTAAAGAATCCAACTTGCAACACTTAGGTACTGATCTACATAGTTGCTTGCCAAATTAAACAAGTTGTAGCTTCTTAAAAAGGGTAAATGATAAGAATAATCTTACAATTTACTTATGGAAAGATTAAACTATACCTTTGAATTTCTAAGGAAACATAAATTGGATATATACCTTGAACAAAAGAAAAAAAGAAAAATAAAAAGTTTTGAGGTAGTTTACAATTTGAGCTTAACTAGTCATGATTCTCAAGGGTTCCAACTTTCACCAAATGGCACCGAAATTGAAAGGAGATGGTATGGTGAGTCTTAAAACATACGAAGTTGTTTTATGGATAGTTTATATCATACTTGAGACCTATGTAAACTTTATTGTAGCTAATGACAAAAAGATCAAAATTACTAGGAAATTATGTTCAAATCCCCGCAAAGCTGATGGACAAACTAGCTCTCCAAATCAAGTACGACCCACCCAAATTTAAGAACCGAGTATGGGAATGAGTATCAAATGTTAATGATTATCCTTAATCATGTTCAATAAGTTATTAAAATGTATTATGTTCTACAATATTTGTAGGGTAACTTTCATTGAAATTGCTTATGGGGAAATTGCATAACTAGCTCAATTTTGACATATAAAAGGTGGAATTAAAGGTTTATATAAATATGTGAAGTATATGGAAAATATACATAATATAAATGGATTAACCCCAACAGTATTAAACATCATAGAAATCATGAAAACTAGTGAGTTAGTAGCATGGAATTGTCCGAGTTTCACATATCGATTTCTTGGATTTCGATCCACGGAGAATAGGGACATGAAAATAGAGAGTAACACATCCTATATGTTTGTCACAAAATCATAAAACTTAGATAACATGTAATATCTTGAATCTTTGACCTAACACTTATGGGAATAAGCCCCATTGCTTATGATGTTTCTCTAATGATTTTTTTGATATATTGGGTGTAATCCAATTGCATATGTTTTATGTATATGATTTCATTTTTTGGGTGTGAACCATGAAGCACATAATTGGTGAGATGTTTTTGTTGAGCGCAAGCTCTGAGGAACATGAGTATTTTTTTTTGTGTTCAGTGAGAAGCTCTGGATTGCATGAGTATTTCATGTTTTGTGTTGATCAAGAAGCTCTAGAACACATGTATTTAATGTTTGCGTTGAGTGAGAGGATTCTGAGGAACATGAGTTATGAAACCTTTGTGTTGAGTAGGAAGCTCTAAAGCACATGAAAAGATAAGAATTGGAACTGTTGGGAATAAGCCCTCGAGAATTCCAAGTTGATGTTGAGCATAAGATATGGAACATCGGATCCTTGTCCATTGTATCCCTAGGTGTGTCCTACAAATACATCATAGCATTAGTGTTGAGTGAGGAGATCTGGAATAACACTAAATTGTAACTACTTGTTATTAGCATTGAGTATGGGCTCTGGATAAACACTAGGAGTTACTGAAAAATTAGTATGTCGAGTGAAAACAAATGTGATAAAAAATTGATCTCATCTTACTTATTTTTAATTGATTAAAATAAATTTTGAATTTTTGTATCTCAATAAAGCACTGAATAACTACCATGTTATACAAGGGAATCCAACATGCAAGGAGGTTTAGAGTTTTATAACCTAGTTGAACTAACCCCTACCTAAAGGCCTTATTGAATAAAGTGACTAAGCGATAAATAAAAGTGCCATATGATTAGGGATCATGTTATATGATACCTAAAGTCTAACATGTTAAGAAATGGTATATATATATATATATATAGTTTATACATGGTATGTATAAAAGAGTTAGCATATTAATAATACTAGTAACTATAAATAATAAATAAAGGATCTATATATTATTATTATTACTAATGTTAATTAAATATTAAATACCTACAAGAGTCAAAGGAGGAACTACTAAAAAGTTCCTAAGTTAAACTTAAATAAATATTAAAATTAACTAGATAAACTAAAAAGGGTTATTCAAGAAAACATGTGATTCTTGATTTAACTGCTGCTTTTCCTCAAAAGTCTGTTTATAAAGACCCAATCCAAAGACAAGCTTGGGTATCTTTTGATTATTCCATAATTCTACCTAATTATTCTCAAGAGAGTTCTTAGAGAATATTTTTCCTAAGAGGAAAATAGAAATTGATACAAAACCTTTTATCCCAGATAGGGAAGCCTTACCTTAGAATCCCTAAGCTACTTGCATGTTGAAACTAGCTCGGGGGGATCGGGATTGAAACCAGGAACGGTTCTGAGTCATGGTTAGGTGGAACGTGGTAGTTCCCAAGCTATTTGATTATTCTGAACAAAGGTGGGAATTGTCTATGAACTTGTTAATAATGTGTGTTTAAGTGTGCAATGTTTCCAACCATTGAAATAGATTCCACTTGCAGGTATCTAGTTTCTTGATTTTTCCCTATTTTCTATGTAGGTTTTCTTAATAAAAGAATGAATCATATTCTAGAAGAATTAGTAGAATCTGTTTGTTGTGACTAGGTTAAATTGTTTACATAAACTTACAAGTAGCTAGGCTTGTTTTAGTTTACAAGTTCCTATAAACCATAGTTATAAATATTTTTTTATAGAAGATTATAGATCTAATTTATTATTAATTAAACTACCATATATGTTTTTATCAGTTTTCAAAACCACAAAAAATTTTATGGTCTTTATTATTTCTACATTACTCTTCCAGCTTTATTATTTCTTAAAATCCATACTTCTCTATTAATGTAATCTTTATACTAGAAACTAGATTATTTAGGTTTGCTAGATTTCTGATTTTTGTCAAAACTATATACAAAAGAAAAACAAAGATTTTAATTATTTAAACTCCTACTATACATTTTCCTCTGCTCGAAGATTACATATTTCTAGGAGGTTTGTTGATATTACAACCATTGAAACTATTACATATGGCCAGAGCATAAATTCTATGCAATAAAATATAAATTAAATATCATTGTTGAAACATAAAACATTATAACATAAACAAGATCAATAGAGTTAACACATCTAAAACTACCAAATAACATAACATACCAACCATTGAGACCTGTTAAGGTCTGGCCATAGGCCTAACAATTATATCAAATACCTCTACTATCTACTCCTAATATAAGAATCGATTTTAAGCATAATATAGACCAACTAATGAACAACGCATCCATTAAAGAGATTGAGGATCAAATCCTATTGGTGTTTCTGCCAAAACAAATCACATGCACATGGTGTTGAACCACCAAACCTTGCTTCCTAGTATCGAATCCTGAAGGATCACATTTTAATTTCCAAACAAAAGGTATATCCAAACATGCCACGAATCAAATCTTGTAGGATTTGATTTGCAAGAAAACAACGTTGTAAATCCATACAAGTTTTCACACAACCATTTATAAACTATGTTAACATATCTAAATACCACAGGGTAATATCCATTAAAAATTTACATGGGATGCATATTCACATAAGGTTTGAAATAATGGCTATCAAATCTTGAACATAAGCCTCGGTTCTAAACCATAATCGAAATCGCTACTCTGTCAATATTCCACATTAAACCAAACAAAATATACTTGATGTGTTTCCTCATCATGGATCATGGCCGAGAGGTCAACCCTGTAATGTCTCATGGGGATATAAATGGGTCTTAGGGACATATATCTATCTCTCTAAGGCTAATTATATAATTTTATAACAATGGATTAATCAAACAAATATTAAAATTCATTTTTCAATATTTGTTTCATGACAAAGTCCCTTTAATTACAAATAAATTAAAATAAATTCAATAATTATTCAAATGTATGATGGGGTCAAAATGATTAATAACACCTTCTAGAAACATCACATATCCATTCCAATCCAATTCAGATATAATTTCCACATCTAGAGGCCATTTACTTTTAATGATGATTATCTAGTAATTAGTGTTCCAATTACGGTATTTAACGATAATTAGTGCATAATTGATGTTACTTATTATGATTTCATTCATTTATCACTTAACCAATGTTTATCAATTCCAATGCCTAATTAAAACATAATAACATGTAAATTATGGCTAAGTACCACTTTCCAATTAATTAAACATAGTAATTATGAAAATGATTCCACGAGAACTAGTTAACTAGTTGTTCAATACTAACAACTAGTCTTGCACTGATTCGACACACATCCATGCCAATGAAACAAAAATTGAACCTACAGCCATTATACACATATCTAAGCATGCATTTACAGAAAAATAAAGTACTTTTTCAAATCTAATCCATGTACATAAATGAAGGAAATTTCAAGTTCAATCAATACAACTAGTTAATAAACACTATCAGGAATTCAATCAAATCAATCATACCGAGTTTCAAGACACACAAAGGTGAAGGTATAGATATGGAAAATATCATTTTACAGAAAAATTAAATGACCAATAACAAAACATATGGTTCTACATTCATCTTTTACCAAAAACATAGATTCAAATCGGAAAACTATTTGTCAATTTCACTCCAATGCACCTAGCTTTCAATTGAACTTTCCAAATTCCAAATAAAGAGATATATATGACTATTGTAGCTCATGGAAATAATATCATGTATCACTTAAATTCATATGGTTGTATATTTTCACCGATATACATTCCATTAAACAATCCACAAAATAAGTTAATTCTACTCATCCGAATCGACTAGTAATTCTAGGAATCACTAGAATATTTAAATCCACGGCTCGTAGAATAATTAAAATTAAATTACAACTATAAATAACATGTTTTATCATTCATAACAGAGTTATATCTCATTCTAACATTTTTTCGAACACTTCATATGCAGAATCACAAGTGTACTCAAAACAATTCCATTGAAAGAGCTACAAATTGGAAATTGATATAGAATTTCGGTTGACATTTCCCCAACACTAACAAGAATATTTATATTCACATTATGAGACACATTTAAACATTATTTATCTAATATAAAAATAAAATTAATAATCAGGAATTTTTACGAACACTTCATGTGATAATTCTCCAAACTATGCCAAACAGTTTGATCGAAGAGCTAGTTTTCAAATAAAAGGTAGAAGTATCAAAGAGAAGTGTCTTAAACTATTCCGAGGATATTGCACCATAAAAATAAACAATATATAATTAAAAGGGGAAGAAATATCTGTTCTGTAGTAGAGGTACCAAACAATTATTTTCTCAAACAATTTGTGCACAAAATCCCAAAAACTAGTTTCCAATTCCTTCATAAAATTTACTTGCATAAATAGATTGAATTCTATTAGAAAATTATTCCACAAATAACTCATATGTTTCATAAAAAATTTCATGTGCATCCATAAATAAATCATATTAGATACAATTAAATTAAATATATGAGATAAAACACTTATCTTATCAATGCTCAATTGGCATCATCCAGACCACATTCCACCCAGCCTTTGGCACTGCCAAGCCAGATCTCACTTTGATAGGCCACCCCTAAGCTGAGGCCACAAATCCACAATAGAGTTGCACTGAATAATAACTCAAGTATCATATTGAGAACCAAAACTCTATTCCTCACCACATACTTCCTCTTCCACCCCACTACCAGATGTAATGGTAATATAGAACCCCTAGGCCATCGAGATATCGCCATTCACCTTGAGGATTTATGTGCAGGTCAAGGAAAAATCCAAGTAGTGGGAAAAAAGGAACATCAAATGTATGAGCAAACATAATCAACATCCATCTAAAAGAACCATGAAAAATAACACCAAAACCAAGGATATGAAACATGTATTTATATACCAAGGAAGGTAATTCTAACTTAATGGGTCAAAATCAAACCATGGTCAGCTAACTGGAGTCAATTCAAGGGGGGTTAATTCAACCACAATATGTTAACTCTAATCCTACCCAAGCAATTCTAATTTCAAGGAGAATGACTCCGAGCTACTCCACCCAACTCAAAATTAATGAGGTGAGGTGTCACACAAGCCAAGGCATCTTCCCAAAATAGAAAAGGGGGGTTACAAAAGGATTTACACAAGAGTTACAAAAATATTTACACAAGTTTTTACACAAGGAGCTACAAAACCACCAAAGGGGCTCAATCAACAACTGGCACCCACCTAAACACTAAGGAGGTGGACTAAATCATGATTTAGGCTCAATAATACCAACATAGGATAAATTAATCAAAATTTGGGTCATTTGTACAATGTTTGGGTGATCATCATATAATAAAGCCACTAAGGCATAAATATGGACCAAGATAAACCAGACAAGTTCTAAAGTTCTAGGAATGTCCCCATTCCCCCTCACATTGTGGATCTAGGCCTCCCATACTCTTTTAGTGGTCCTCGATGTGCGAGTTGTTTTCATTAATTAATTATTTACAAAATAATAATAATGTCTCTAGGTCCTTCAAGACCATCTATCTGGCACTGTGTGCCATAGTAATAAACAATTACAAATTACATATGTCTACGTCTTAACACATGGGGTATTACATCCCCTCCTCCTTAAACCATGCATTGTCCTCGATGCATAATACATACATTCTTTTATAACTTTCAAAGGGATCACTAATTTAATTTTTCAAGTAGTATTTCTTGGAACTCCTCTTCTGAGAAACCATGATATTTCCCATTACGAATTTCCTATGGGATGTGACTCCCTTCACTTAACTTGTCCCTCAAGATATCTCCATCCCATTTTCTGGCTTCCAATGCGAGAACCAAGACTAGTAGAAAGGGTGAATATTCAATTCCCATTATAGGGTCTTCAAATATCAACAAAGATACATTCCCTGGAAATCATATTTCAATCAACCATATGATTAACATCGGGTGTACAAATGTACGATACACGATATAATAGTATTCTTTAACTACAAAACCATGAACATAAAGATAGCATAAATCAATCACCGTGTAACCTATACAAAATACAACAAAATGAATAGCACGTGAGAGAATACTTATCTCAAAATTTTGAAACTTGCTTCAATGTGAGAATGTTCCTCCCATAAGAAGAGTGCAATTTGTTTAGAAACTCTCAAAACTACCTCTTCTAAGAACCTAAATGCTTCCCACTACTACTTTCCTATCCGTCTCCATTTCCTATGGGGTCACCGTCCCATTTTTTGACTTCTTCTGCGAAAACCTGGACTAGTAGAGTGATATGATGTAAGGAAAGGGGTGACAATCTTCCAGAATACCTCTCTGGAAATGGATACTATACTGCTCTTTGAGGGAATCCAAGAACTGAGTCCCAACAATGAAACCATTTTCTTGAACAAAGATACTTGAAATAGAGATGCTTCTTTAACAAGGATGTTTTTTCACATTCCCAACAGACACATGGTTAGTAGCAAACATATATACTATTCAATTATGTTCTTAAAATACATCTTTCAAAAAAAAATTATAATTAATTACATGAAATACTTCAATATATGCAAGGTACTCGAGACTAGATACTTCTTCAACAAATACTTGAAATGCATGTAACTGAAACTTATTCTAATCAATTTCAATAATATGAAATGCATTAATATACATGAAATGTGTTCAAATAAGTCAATCATATGATATGAATTACCAAGATGCTTTTGCAAGATTTATCACTCAAATAATTTTCCTACAAGGATGAATGAAGTGTCACCAAGTTATTTTTCCAACAATATACATGAGCTATCACTATGATATTTTACAAATATGCATTTCAACAAAGGTATTTGATATACTAGAAGGATACCCTAGCAAGATACTTTTAACAAAGATCACAAGGATAAATATTTTCAAAGATCGCCTAAATACTTTTTCATTTTAATGTAACGAGCAAAGCGAAGTTATATGCAATAGTTATAATCTAACTAAGAACCAAAAAGGTCATAACAACCTATTAATTTCATCTCAACACAAAGCATAATTCTTCTTAGAGATCATTCAAAAAGACAATATTCATAAACTAATATCAATCATACAACAACCCTCATGCATACATCGACCATCAATTCATAATATCTCAACCTCTATCAATCATGTAATATCAACCAAGGACAACCATACATGCATCAACTAACTATACCATCATCAATAGTAGTACATCAGTCAAAGCACATCAACCACAATACCTCAACCATCATACATCAATTAGAATAAATTAATCAGAATACATTAACTACGATTCATCAAGAAAATACAATTATCATAATACACCAATCATAATACATCAACCAGCATACATCAAATGGAATACATTAATCAAAATACACAATTAGAATACATCAACTAAGATTCATCATGCATAATACAATGATCACAATACATCAATCAGAATACATCATCCAAAAGACATAAACCAAGATGTGTCAATAATACACGTAACAACCATAACAACCAAAAAAAACCAATAATAGGAATACATATAGTGTTGACAATGTCATACAGGTATAAACCATTAATTAACCAATGTCAATCAATAACATCCAATAGAAACCAATAATATCAAACAACATACATCAACTATAGAAATCATATTGAGTAGTTATTATTTATCATAACATCACATAGGATCATTAGCACATGAGTATATATATAATAATAGAGTATATTACTAATTATTTGTGTGTAGCACGCTACTTATCAATCAAAGTAAATACATAGTCACCTCAAACAGCCAAACATCCTACCACCAAAATCTTCTAATATTATACAATAAAACAATTACTAGTTGTACAACACACTATCATATACTCATACCATATACCATACTTACTACTACTATGTATTATATACATACACTCATTTTTGTTTACATATATTTTATAATTCTTCAATCATATATCATATTATTATTAATCATATACACAACATATTAGTCATATAACCTATATATTCCATATTTAATATACTCATAGAATTATTATGTTATACCTTAATATCAATACAATTCTAGCAATAATTGCATAACCCCATACTATCATATTAGATATGTATTATAACATATATATACTAACATAACACTCTTGATAACACTATACTTCCTAATATTTCCAAACTCTTAAATACTTCGAAGCACTTTCAAATATTCCCAAATACTTCCAAACACTTCCAAATACTTCCATATACTTCCAAACACTTCCAAATACCTCCATACTCCTCCAAGCACTCAAGCACTTCCAAACACCTCCAAACACTCAAACACTTCCAAACACCTCCAAATCTTATACTTACGTCATTACATATGTTCACCTCTATACATATAGTATATTCACAATATTACATACATGTAATACTAATAACGATTACATATAATAAAGTACATATTATAGTATATACAAACGTACAAGCATTCATACATATAATAATGCATCTATTCTTGTATATAATTTCAACAACTATACATATCACCCATATCGTATTATACATATTTATGTCTATGTCATATATATAATAGTATTTTACACTACAATACTAATTACTTATACACAAAATGAAATAAATAATATCAAGACAAGACAAGTGGCTCATTTTCTCCACTCAATAAATAAACTAGTAAGAGAGCTAGTATAATAATATTGTTACCACTAACCCGAAAATAAACAAATTAAATAATAGATTACAAAAATATCCCATAGCTATGCTTACCTCCAAGTGGCGATTTGACCACTACTTAATTAGATCAATTAGCATAGTAATAATTAATAAATACTATAAAAACATTCTACATGCATAAAATAAAAAGAGAATGAGAAACACAATTTAGACAAGTGTCCCATTCCTAAAACATATCCAAGAAGTTACTCATCCATGTAACCACCACCATCCAAGTGACATAAATAAGACTATAAAAGCATACCATCCATAGAGAATACAAAATCAATATAGGATATAAATGCCATTTAATAAATCATATTAATATTTAATAATAATAGAACTATATCATCTTAATAACTTAGCATTAAACTAATACTATAACATATACTATTATAATTACAATTATTTACTTATCAATTCATAATCATAATGTATCAGTAAATAAGTCATACTATTAGAAGAATTTCAATATTAACAATTGAATGAGCAATAAAAGAGAAAAATGCGCAAGCATCAACCAATCAAGTCAACATCAATTATTATATATGCACCACATAGTAATTACCAGTCAATCATTGAACATCCAACATTCAATATTAATTCATTATAAGGAATACAAAGAACTAATCTTTGAAGTGAGGTTTCTTATTCTTCTATTAAGGGAGGTTAAATTAATCTTACTAAGCAAATTTGTAAACTGCAAATGCACATATACATAAGTTAATAACTCTATAGAAGGACCAACAACCTCAGCATTGGAACCTAAGCTCTGATACAACTGGTAATGTCCCATGGGGATATAAATGGCTCTTAGAGACCTATCATTAGCTCTCTCAGGATAATTATATAATTTTAGCACAATGGATTAGTTAAACAAATATTAAAATTCATTTTTCAATATTTGTTTCATGACAAAATCCCTCTAATTACAAATAAATTAAAATAAATTCAATAATTATTCAAACGTCTGGTCCGAGGGCTCAAAATGATTACTAACACCTTCTAGAAACATCACATATCCATTCCAATCCAATTTAGACATAAATTGCACATCTAAAGTCCATTTACTCTTAATCATGATTATTTAGTAATAAGTGTTCCAATTACGATATTTAACGACAATTAGTGCATAATTGATGGTACTTATTATGTTTTCATTAATTTATCACTTAAGAAATGTTTATCAAGTCCAATGGCTAATTAACACCTAATAACATGTAAATCGGGGCAAATTACCATTTTTCAATTAATTAAACTTAGTAATTATGAAAATGATTCCATGAGAACTAGTTACCTAGTTGTTCAATACTAACAACTAGTCTTGCTCTAATTCGATACGCAACCATTCCAATGAATCAAAAAGTGAACCTACAGCCATTATACATATATTTAAGGATGCATGTATGTAATGTCCCTAAAAATTGAAATAAAAATAAAAATTGTGGGGTAGTGAAAACTACCTAAAGGGGATCATTAATACTCATGCGGAATTACATGTGGCACTTATATTTTCGATCTCTTCAGAAACTACCCATACTATCTTGTTAATCTCTTATCCATTCATTTAATATTAGCTTGTTTACTTCTTATGTCTTAATTCTATTATTTAAAATATTGCTACATATTTGTTATTACTGTTGGTGAATTCATGAATTGTATAGATCATTGTTTTACTCATGTACATGTGTACTTGTTTACTTAATAAAAACTAAATTAAATTTGTTGATGGGAACAAAGGGGTGCAGTGGTAGGACTTGTTCTCCCATGACGATCTAAGAGTTAAGGTATTACTTGGTTACACATGCTTACCTAGTTAAATCGAACTAAAGCACCTCTTTTATTTACTTATGTAGTTCATTACTTTGCGACGGGATCTGGTGTAAAGTGTGTTGACCGTCTTGATCCTAGAGGACCTGCTGCTAGTTGTTATGTTGCTCATCGACTTGGTTTTATAAATTGATAAGTGTCGTCAATTTAACTATTAAGGGTAAATTTTCCTATGCACTAATTATTCTCCGTTATGTTTTGAACTCGTTAGTCTATATGCCATTAATACATTTTACATTTTATGTATGTTCTCACTATACCTATTAACATCTCTCATGTTCTTTTATTGATAGGTTAATATATTGGTTTTAAGAGTAGAGCTTTGGATTTTATAGTCCGAGATGTTATCATGGCATACTTTGTATGCCATGATTCTTGAACGTTAACACCTTGATACTAAGGTACTTAAACCCTAATATCTAATCCTATGGTATAAACATTATCTAAATACTAAGCATGGTTCTATGACTTTGGACTAGCGCAACCGATCGACTAGTATTATTGTAATTATATCCTAAAGAAAACTTTGTAATATGATAATGTGTATTATAGTTTGGGTGGTGACATAACATAGGGTATAACCATATCATAGCAGGTTTTTAAGCCATTAGTGTGGTGAATAAAACCCACAATATTTGCAACATCGTTGACCTATGGAATAGCGGGTTTGGAAATTTGATAGTGGTTACTAGCTGGTGCATTTATCGTTTTTGGAAATCGTGGAATCCCCAAGCTTAGAGCTTGGATCACAATTCAGTTTGGTCATTTCATTAGGGTCTGTGGAGAAAATGGGGTCTCGGATCTGTGCTATGAAGGATATGAAGGTAAGCTTCCTCAGTTTTGTGTTTGCATTCTATGCTTGGTTTCGTGGCTCCTTCGTCGCTATACTCCTCAAATCTATCATGTATTAGGTTGTGGTTGCAGGTAGCAGGGTAATGATGATGGGGTGGCTCCATTATTCATTGTAGCTACAATGTATTACGAAGAAGGCCATAGTAAGCCTGCTCTTCAAGCTTATGCTTTCCACCTTTTTGCACTGTGGGAAGAGTTAAGCTTCTACTGGTTGTTGGTTAGCATTTTATGCTATAGCGATTTCAATTTTTCCTTCGGGCTTATGATTACAGACTTGGTTTTTAAAACGTGGAGGTATTAGGCCATGATTCGATTCTTAGGCCATTTGTCTCTGTGTAATTTCAATTTCAGTTATGTAAATAATTATTTTATTTTCTTTTAGGATTTATAACCATGGGATGCACCATTGCTTGCAATGGTGCCATAGCCCATTGGCAAGCCTATGTAACATCGTTCTCGGCCTTTAATGGTGACTGTGTATCATACTTGGGATCTCTGTGTAATAAGATGTATGTATGGTTTTTATAAAATGGTAATGGTTAACTTTGATACATTGTGTATGCGATTTCCTTTTGCGTTTTTATTGAGCTCTATATTTAAATGGGGTTGGGGTTTTGAAAGCGGAGGCATTCGCCTAATTGAATACTCTATGTGTAAAGCCATTGATTAGCTTGGATAATGTAATTAATTGGATAGAATGGGTAAAGGCCATACCATAAATGGCATGAGCCTCTCCCACAGTGTTGCGATAACTTGTATTTTATTGTTTATGGTAATCGGTTCTTATGTAAAATGGTTTGTGCATATCCATGGGTTGGAAGTCACAGTAGCCAAAACTTGTAGTAGGTTTATAAATTGATGGACTGCGTATTAAAAAGGTTATTTGGCTGAGGCTGTGCCGTAGCTAGGGTTTTACGACCTCACTGCTAGCGTATCCATTGTTAATTATATGGCATTGATGTGTTTGTGAAATTACAACTCATGTGCTTAGTGTAAATCATGGAATGTGTAGCGATATAAATAATAGATTGATATACAAGATTGACTCTTGTTCAATTTGTTATGATTTGGATTTTAATAAATAGAACAAGCTGGGCTTGCATTCCCACATGATTCTATTCCTGTTACTGTTTGCAATAAATGGATTTATGATATGATTTTGATGTGGTTTTACTATGATATGATTGACTGTATAAGATCAATTATTTTAATTTGGATAAGGTAATGTTTGTTGAGTTATATGATTTTGTTTATTGTTATGATCAAAGAATAGTAAAGGACCACATGGATGGTCACAATGCCTCCTCTGATTATTTATAACATTGTTTCATTTATGTGGAGTATTTTAAATGTAAATTTGAAATATGGATACAGACGTTGAAAGGTCTTAGATGGGTTATTTAATTTTGGAAATAAATGTATAGATAATTTCCATAACGGTTTATACCTGATGGTCTTATTTATTTGTATATATAATTATCGTATAAAATCATTATGTTTATAAATAATACCCTAGGGTATCTATATAGTATATTATTTGCTTAAACTTACTCCTATGATTAAATCTACCATAATATGGAACATGCCTCTAGTGACAAATGTAATATGTCAGTAAAGATATAAATAATAGGTGAACATTAAATAGTTGGTCTAGAATTACCTAGTTTATAGTATTAATTTATGAATATTTAATGAATACAGAAAACAAACTTTAGAGATGGAAACTTAGCTATATAGAGCCTATGATAATATTTACCATCCTAGTTAGTATTGGAGAGAATAAAAACCTTAGTAGAATCTAGGCAGAACATCAATTACCTAGGGTTAGTAAATTCATTGAAAACATTCATCTAACAAATTCATTATACAATGTGGAAGATAACATAGACAGTCTAGGGTTAGATTTTAAGAAATGTAACCCTACGAGATATGGACAGAATCAACCAATTCCAGGGTTAATAATATATGTAAAATATTTTACATAAAGAAACCAAAATTTACCCTAGAAATGAAATTTGACATACTAAGAACTCATACCTGTAATTTACCTTCCTGAAGCTCCTTTAATTGCTAAACCTGCACGCTTTTTCAATAACTAGCATTATCAATTTAAGACAAATCTGGCCTCTGATTTTGATGACCAAATCACTTGGGAACTACCACGTTCCTCCCAACCATGACCCGAAACCATTCTTTGTTCTAATCCAGATCCCCCCGAGCTAGACTCCAACATGCAAGTAGCTTAGAGCTCCTAAGGTATGGTTTCCTAACGTGTGTCCAGTTCTGAATCAGTCCTCTTTTCCTTGTAGGAAAAGTTCTCCAAGAAAACACTTGAGAGAAAAAACACGCAGAATCATAATTCTCCTAGATAAAAATTATAATCCCCAAGCCTTTGCTTGGATTGAGTCTTTATAGACATAATTTTCAGTCAAAGGGGTAGTTAAATCAAGAAATCCTTGATTTCTTGATTTAACCCTTTTTAATTTACTCGGGTAATTTCCAATTCTTAACCTAGGAACTTTTAACTAGTTCCTAGTTAGTATTTCATATATACTTCACTATTTATTAATACTTTAATAATAAATAATAATTGGTGGAGATTCTCTTCTTTCTTTATTCAATTATTAAATTAATCATAATTAATTCTTTATACCTACTATCTATAAAATACATAGTATTAAAATACTTGTTAACATTTGTCTTCGGGCATCATGTATCATGATCCCTAGACTTAACGACACTTCTTTATGAAGGTCAAGTAGATAGATGGCTTAGTTCTACTATGCTAGGAAACTCTAAACATCCTTGCATGTTGGATTTCCTTCATATAACGTGCTATCTCTTTAGTACTTGATGAGAATACAGAAATTCAAAATTTCATTTCATCACTTGTAAATAAGTATGATGAGATCAATATTTTTCTTGAGTTGTGTTCACTCAGAAGTTATTTAATTCTTTTCAGTAATCTCTAGCACTTGCGAGAGACCATACTCAATGCTTATAACAAGGAGTTACATAGTGAAATTCTAGAGCTCTTTCTCAACACTAAATGCTAGGATGTACTTGTATGATACACCTAGGGATACAATGGCCAAATATTCAATGCTACAGAGCATATGCTCAACATCAACATGGAATTCTCCAGAGCTTATGCCCAACATTTCCAATTATATTTTCAGGTGTCTAGAGCTTTATGCTCAACAGAAATGTAAGTACTCATGTGCTCCAAAGCCTCTCGCTCAACATAAAACATCTCATCGATCATGTGCTTCTTGCTCCATGCCCAACACAAAACATTTCATCACTCATGTGCTTCATGGTCCACGCCCAACACAACCAACATATATATACATATATCATCAACAATCGTCTTACGCCCAATATACAAAGCAAATATTCATGTTAATATGCAGTGGTGTATTTGACCCAATATAAAATAAAACATCAATATAATCATTATGATTAATAGGATTATGCCTATAATTGGCAGGTCCAAAATTTAGGATATTACATCCCTCCCTGCTTAGTACAACACCGTCCTTGGTGTTCTAGGGACTCTGAATGATTTCATGAAACAAGGTGGGGTAAGCTTTTCTCATGGTGGACTCATTCTCCTAGGTAGCCTCATCTACCTCAAAGTGCTTCCACTATAATTTTAATTGGACTACAGTGCGCTTTCAAAGTTGCACTTCTCTCTTGTACAATATATCTAAAGGCTCGGGGGAAAATTCCCCCTTAGGTTGCACCTATAATAATGACCAATAAATGACATGATTGGTGTCATCAACAAATTTCTTTAGTAAATATGCATGGAAGATATTATGAACTGTTACGTGCGTAGGTAATGCTAGTTCATAGGCCACTGGTCCTTTCTTGGCTAGAATTTCAAAAGGTCCACAAAATCTAGCTACTAACTTACCACACCTACCCAATCTCAACGAGCTCCATTTTTCTTTCACTATCAAGTAGACATGCTCACCTACTTGATAGTCTTTATCTTTTCTTTTCTTATCTGCATAACTTTTCTAATAGTCTTATGCCTCTTTAAGGTTTCCCTGGATCTTGGTAACTAACTGTTCCAAGTCCAATAATAGGTCAGGCCCTAACATGAGCCAATCCATCGAATTGTCCCAAGTAACTGGGGTCCTACACTTTCATCCATAGAGTAGCTCGAAAGGACTCATCTTGGCAGAAGCCTGATACCCATTGTTATATGCAAACTCTATAAGGTGCAGATAAGACTCGCACTTGGTGGTGTTGTTCATGACATACATTTGAAGAATGTCTTCAATAATTTGGTTTACTCTTTCAGTATGTCGGTCCTTCTATGGGTGATAAGCACTGCTAAAGTTCAGCTGCGTCTCTAATCCAAAGAATAAAGATCTCTAAAAGTTTCTTGTAAAATCAACATATCGATGTGAGATAATTGCTTTGGGAATCCCATGCAATCTAAATATCTCTTTTAGGAAGATATCGGCAATGTTCATGGCCTTGTAGGTCGATTTTACGAGGATGAAGTGTGTTTCCTTTGACAACTTGTCAATGACTACGAAGATGGAATCATTTTGCTTCTTGATTTTCAATAAGCCAGTAATGAAATCCATACTGATAACCTCCCACTTCCATTCCAGGATGGGAAATGGCTATAGCAATCCTGAAGGGTGCTGGTGCTCGGCTTTAACTAGCTGGAATTCCTGACATTTTGCAATAAACATTGCAATGTCGGCCTTTAACTTAGGGCAAAAAAAGTGTCTCTTGATGGCAGATATCATCTTTTGATATCCCGGGTGCCCCAAGTAGGGTTCCCTATTAAATTATGTGAGGATGATGGACCGAATGTCCCCTCCATTTAGAACATACAATATATACTTGGACCATAGTAGTCTACAGTCATCCATATTGTATTCCTTCTATTGTTGAAACAACCGGTTCTCTTCGACCTTCTTGAGGATTTCCACATAGAATGGGTCAATCTTGTTGGGTGATCTAATATTCTCATGTAAATATGCATCAGTTTAAGTCAGGGTCACCTCATATATAATATGAGTTCGTCAACTCAAAGCATCGACAACTTTGTTCAGTTTTCCCTTAATATGTTTTAGTTCAAAGTGATAATGACTCAGGAAATCCAACCATCTGGATTTCCTAGAATTCAGATCAGGTTGATCAATTAAATACTTTAGACTCATATTGTCAGTCTTTAGAAGGAACTTCCTTCCCATGAGGTAGTGCCTCCACATCTTCAGAGCGTGGATAATGGCCGCTAGATCAATATTGTGTGTGGGATAATTCTGCTCATGCTCTTTTAATTTTCACGATTCATAATAAATGGCATGATTGTTTTGGAAGAGGACTCCTCCAAGTCCTTCCTTGCTTGCATCTATGCATACAACGTAATCGCCATCAAGATTTGCAATCCGCAACACTGGTGCGGTCATCAAAAGTTGCTTAAGGTTTGAAAACTTTCTTCACACTTTTCAATCCATAAGAACTTGTTTGCTTTCTTCTTAACATCCATCATGGGGAAAGCGATTCTCGAGAAGTTCTCAACCAACTTTTGATAATACCCGGATAAACCCAAAAAGGACCTAACGTTAGTGACACTAGTTATGGTAGGTCAATACTTTATGGCTCGAATCTTTTCGGGTTCACAGCTATTTCCTACCTTGGATATGATGTGACCTAGGTACTATATTTGTGGTTTGTAAAAATCACATTTGCTAAACTTAACGTAGAGCTAGTTTTCTCTCAACACTCGAAGTACTATGCGAATGTGTTTTTGGTGTTCCTCTTTATTCTTGGAATAAACTAGAATGCCGTCAATAAATATTAGCACAAACTTATCTAGATATTTACTAAATATGTTGTTTATTATACACATAATTTTGCAGGTGCATTGGTCAACCCGAACGGCATCACTCCAAACTTGTAGTGCCCATACATCATACAAAAGGAGGTCTTGGGAATATATCTGTCTCGTATTCATACCTAGTGGTACTCGGATCGCAGGTCAATCTTCAAAAAGATTTTGGCTCCTCCCACCTGGTTGAACAAATCATTGATCCTAGGGAGTGGGTAACGGTTCTTTATAGTCATTTTGTTCAACTGACGGTAATCAATGCACATTCGCATCATACCATCCTTCTTATTTATTAATAAAATCGGCACTCCCTAAGGGGATACACTAGGTCAGATACACCCTTTCTCTATTAACTCCTGTGACTGCAGTTTGAGTTCCACCAATTCTGGTGCACTCATGCGATAAGGGGATTTGGAGGTCGGAACTGATCCTGGGGTCAGTTCGATGCAAAATTCTAGGTCTCGTTTCAGAGGTAATTCAAGGATTTCCTCAGGAAACATGTCCTTGGATTCTTTAATAATTGGGAGGTATTCTATGCATTGTTCTCTATCAAACTCTATGTCTTGGATGTTTACTGGAAACAACTTGCATCCCTTCCTAACACACTTCTTTTCTTGTAAGGTAGAGATTTGTCTTATAGAAACTTTCTTTGGAATGCATTGAACCTTCACTTGGTTCCTTTGGCTATCAGTATAGAAGATAGAATTGTGTAGAGAATCGAGCATGACATGGTGTTGTTCCAACTAGTCCATGCCGATAAGAATATCGTGTAATCCTAAAGGTAGGATGTTCAGGTTTACCTTAGTAAGGAAACTGTTGGCACCGGTATTTTGAGCCCCCAAGGTCGAGCGAGGGGAGGCCACTCCCACGCAATAGCAAAACCCGCCTTAGACTGCTCCTACAACCCTACGCAGTCAGAGAGGGATCTCTCACTTGTCACTAGAGTATGCTCCACATAAGGTTGTCAGTCTTGTGTGTCACTAGAGTCTACTCCGCATAGGATTTTCAATCAGTGTAATCAGGGGGCTAGGATCCTGAATGGGGCAAAGTATGTTTGGGAAGGTGCATGGTGGGATTATCGGGGGCAAGGTACCATGGGAAAATGGAGTTCAGAACTGCACAACAAATGATTACAAATGGAAAGAATAACATAAAATGGGAAAAAGAGGTAAGATAGCTACTGATTTCCCAATCAGGAGATATTTAGCGGGCGATTTAAAGGACAAGAAGGGACAATCCATCACATGGAGCACCGACGAGATGAATTCCATGAAAATTTATAAGAACCATTGATGAATGTCTAGAACAGTGGCCAGAGCATAACAAGTATGAATTATGAACCACTACACTCTAAGTTGTAGACATGAAAAGCAATTAACAAAATGAAGTCGAAATAGGAAACACATTTAGACGTAAAAGAAAGTACTTATCGGGAAAAAAAACAACAATGGAATCTCTACTGTGAGTAACAGTCTTTCACTGCAATTTATCCATACATAGGTATCAATCTTTACAAATCGGAGCCTCAGCCCGGGATTGTTTCTGTCAAAACCCCAAACTTTCACAAAAAATTAAAATTTTGAATAACATAAAATGCTGAAAATGCGGTTTACTAACAACTAAAGGTTAGCAATAAAAGAAAGAATTAATAGATTAGTAATGCATAATCTCAAATATGTTAACTTGGCGGTTTCCTTCTTGAAACAGTATTAAGTTTAACTTGCTCATTATTTCTACTTGCAATTTATTGATGAGTTTTATTTATGACAAGTAGGTGGAATCTAACTTTGAAATCCAAGGCTTAATTAGCATTTTTGTTAACATAGAAAGATTACTTGTTCTTACAGGTTTACAGGTATGAATGATCAAGTATCGTTTTTAATTTCATAAAGTGTCCAGCAGTATTTCTATTTGCAAATAATAAGCTAACTAAATAAGCTGTTGTATTTCAAATAGCCTCCATGAGGTAAAAACAATTTGTTTGCTTCAGTTGTTCTTGTAAACGAAGTTCAGATGAATGAGTTTCTTTCCTTGTTGTACGTAGCGACAGTAAAACGCTTTCTTGGGTTCTAAACTTGTAATATTAGTTGATAAATTTTATTTTAATATGCATATCTTATTATTTATGTAATACATTTCTTGCATTAAGTTACCATCTACAAACAACTTCCAAGGTTGGTGTTTTTCTTATAAAGTCAATCTTATATCTTATGCTAACCCCAGTATCTTTCTCTAAGCATAAAACCATTCTACCGAATGTAATTATGATCGAGTTGAGATACAGTCTCATTCTATTGAGATCTCATCGATCTGAACTATGTAAAAGAATTCATAGAAGTGTTTTTATAATACACTTTGCCAACTTCATAGTTTGCTATCATTTGACTTGATAGTTTTTAAAATACTTATAATCATGTATAAACTATTTGTTTGTTAAACCTGTAAGTTTTAACAACGTTGAACATGCAATATGTTAGTGAATCTACTCAATACGATGCTATGCAATGTTCTCAACTGGAATGTTATTGTAACAATGCATAGCCACAATGTAAGAGAAACTATAGCTACTAGATAGTTTTCTTACACAAACTAACTAGACTATTCATATGATAAACGAATCCATACTTGGCTTGAATTATTATTAGTAAAGCTTAGCTATTAATACTTTCTTATCAATAATATGTCATTACTAAATACTTCTATGAGATATAACCATTTTGAAAAAACAAGGGTTAATACATATATATATTTAACATTATATATATTTAAACATATCCTAACGATATTTACTAGCATAGAATTATAACATTGAAATATAAATCCCAACGATATGTAATAGTATAAACTTATAACATTGTTTACCAATACTTTATGCAAGGATTTTCGGGTCACGAGACTAAAGAGTATAATTATATGCTAGGTCAACGTTAATGTAATGTTGCATCCCCATGCCAATGATGAGCTATCTACTATATATTTAAGCAAATATTTTATGATATGATCACTAGGCATACATTATAGTCCTACATAGTGTTGTTAAATCATTTGGTAAATAATTGAATATGATTTGGTCGCAGGGAACTATGGAGAGTTGACCCACTGCATGAATTTTATAATTGCGGCCACATGGTAAAATCTTGGCCATGCAATGGTCGTATATATAAGCATCAACCCTAACCCTTGGCTTATTCTTGTTCCCACTTTTGCGTTCACCCTTTGGGCTTCCCTGCAAGCTCCCGTGGTGGTCGTGAGTGAAACTCAATTATCAGTGGCTTCAATGTTTGTGTTTGTCGTGCTATGCTTCCTTCAAGCTGGGTTCTATTTTCATTCTTCCACTATGGTTTATTTTACTCTATCATGGTTTGTAGTTCTTCTTGTTGTTGGATTTACGACCCGCCAGCATCTCCCTTTGCTGCCCTTCTAGCATGGTCTGTCATGGTGTGAAAAGTTGAGCTTAACATGACTGTTTGTTAAGCTCCTTCATCATAGGTTTTGTTTTGGATTTTAGCTGTCACACCTTGTGTGCTAGTGACAGTTCCAAATTTGTTGTTGTTTGAATCCTTCATGGCCATTTCGAGGCTTATCTTTTCCATTTCTGTTAGCATGATTGAACAAAGCCCCATCATCTCCAACCTCGGTGAGTATGAGGGTTTGGCTCCTCTTAACCCTGGATGCGGTGCTGCTATTTCTTCGTGGCTCCAACACTTTTACTTCCATCTGAGGTAAATTTATAAAGTTAAAGATAGCAATGGTTAATGTTTTCAATCTGCACATAAATTTCTTTTGTTTTAATTAAACTCTGGTTCTTAATTTCCAGGGTTAATTTGATAGTAGCACTTCTCAAATGGCCCAATGCTCGGTCTACGGTAAGCTCTGGTTTTGAAATATGGTTCTCCCTGCTTATTTAGACCCTTGCAGTTGGAAGAAGTCACGGCCATGTCATTCTCAGTCTTGGGTTGTTGTTCCTCATTTAAATAGTTTTTGTTTTGATTTTAACCCTTTCTTTTAGCAGGGTGACTACGGCTCAACACCGTAACTTGTAAATCTCTCCTCTTAGGTTAAAAAAGAACATACAATGTTGTATTATAATGTTTGTTAAAACCTATTTTTAAAACACTCCATATCACGATATGGGTTCTCAACTCTTAGCTGATTTTTGTACTATGTTTAAGTGTTTGTTTAAGTTCATCCTTCGGGCTCATTGAAGTAATGAAATGTCCTTTAAGACAGTCTGTCACTAACTTACATTCATTTCATGTGTGTATTATTTTGTATCTCTGTGTAAATGAAATAAATTTCCCTTTTTATGGTTTTCATAAGATAAGTTAATTATTTACCCTAAGTTACGACTGTATTTGTTTTGGATAGTAAATGAATACCAGATTATTGTTTTCTCAGAAAATGAGCAAGGGTTTTTACCCTATTCAATTTGTAAGATGATCATTTTTTTATTGTTATTAATTGTATTAGATTTGTCATAACCCCAAATTTTCCAAAAAAATTTAAAATTTTTAAATGCATATAATTTCAATAAATGTAATCACTAACTCTTTGATTAGTTATATGTTACTAGATTCATATCTGAATGATCTCTTGAGTATGCTTAACTTTATAGAATAGATTATTTTCAGTTACTAATTTGTTTTCTGTTTGCGACGACAAGGTGGGACTGCCATGAAAACTAGGCTTACTTAGCTTCTGAGCTAACGCAGAAGTTTTCCTTCTCTTACAGATATATAGGTAAGATGTTCAAGTGCTGCTAATGAATTTCTAAAGTATTCAAAAAGGATTTGATGTACAAAAATTTAATTCAGTATAAGAATAAACATGCTAGTCATATTTCTCAAGCTTATAAACGTAAAACTTTGACTATAATTCCTTTTAAGATATTACTGTTAGAGAATTGAATTCTACTAGTAAAGATGACAACTATTTTTCCTTCATGAAAGAAGGATTTAATATCCCTACGGAGAACTGAACCATTTGATGTATCTATTTATTGCAAGGGTAAATGTAATAAATATTTCTTATTTAGCACAGTAAGTATGGCTGAGTCACAACGTCAAAAATCTAAACTTAATTGTTCATAATTTTTGGATCTCGCCATGATTGAATTTACAACTGCAAGTGTAACTTGATAAGGAGGTTTAAATAAAAAACTTATATTTTTCTTAATTCAAGAATTAAAACGTTTACTACTTTGATATAAGTCACTTTAAAGTCTTCCTTTAGTATTTAAAGATCAGTATTGTTTGGGAAACTATTTCTATCCCATGGTCAATAATCAGATGGTAAACTTATAGATCATTTCAAGATTTATTCTACTCAAATACCACTTTATGATTTTCCAAAACTATATTATGAAGCAAAGGAAATTAATTACAAAAGCTAATTATCATATAATGACTCTATAATACCTTTTATAATCTTTGAGCTTGAATTTGACAAAAAGATTATTTGTCACAAATGATTTTATAACTAGAATAGGATTGTTATTTTAAATGCAAGGGATTATCATAAAGGTCAAGAGTAAAACCATAACCATGATCAAATGATCACTTAACTTGATTATTGTAATTATATAGTATTTATACCATTATTCCCGTTACCTTCATTTGTGAACTAGGGCACTATATAATATAGAAAATATGTTTATATACAAGCTGCACCATGGTAAACTATTATTTCCCTTTACTCTTGTATCTTATTAAAAATCATTATAATCCACCATACGTATATGTGTTAGACCAAACAATGAACAAACTCTACGTTAAAATGTTTCTCTAAACATCATTCTAATGTTTACATATTTGATTTTATATGCACGTGGTTGACTAAGGTGTATCAAACCTTGTAGAACCTCCACGATATGATTTGGGTTGCAAAATCATTGGAGATCTTGTTCATGGAACTATAATGTTCCTACCCACTGCATGTTAATTATTAAAAGGATTATGTGGGCTCTTTCTAGCCATGGACTGGCATGTTAAAAGGTTTGACTCAAACCCTAAATCGTCATTCCTCCACTGCCTTCGGGCCTCCGGTCGCTCTGCAAAAACCTCCTTGTCTGCTTCGTTGCTTGCACTATCTGCTAGCAGTGAATATGCTGGTTAAGTTCCTCATGGCCTCGTCTACTGCGTTATGAGGAACATACGGTGATGAACAGCTTGTTATTTGAACATTGAGCAGTGTTAATTCTCTTAGTGTTTTTCCATTTGCACCCATTGCCTAAACTCTTTACTGTGTAGGTCGTTATATTAATCTATCTGCTGTGATTCGTCCTCCGTCGTGACTGATTTCTTTTCGTTCCAGCGAACTCCTTCTCTTTTGCTGTAAATGAAGGGTTCTATGTTCCTCATAGTGGTGGTCATGTTGTTGTTCTTCAAAGGTAAAATTTTCGTAAAATAATAAGGTAAAGTTCAGGGTTATTCTTCATTTTTCTTTCAAAAGAAATAATTTAAATGAACAGCAGTTTGCAAGAATTTAATATTATGCTTTCCTTCTTTACAGGGTTGGCCTTCTCTCCTTTGCGTGGAAGGTACGAGACTTCAATGGCTGGCTCCTCCTAGTAAGCCTCGTTTTATCCATGGTGTTTTCTTCCTTGCTGGTCCTTTAGGGAAGTTATGGATTTTTCCCTCGTGGTTTGTAACCTTTGCGGTTACCTAGGTTCAGTTTAGTGAACCTAAACGCTATTAAAAGTGTTTTCCTCTCTTCGTTTGCATTGGATCTTTGGATGAAGCTGAGACTGTGGTTTTAGGTCTTTATTTGTTTACTGTGTAATGTAAATATATATATTAATGTCTGAACAGGCTATGTAAGCTTAATTTTGTCTATTATATTTGTATTCGTGAGGTATAAGGAGATAAAACTCCTTCCTTTTGATGAACCTCAATGCGTACTTTTAATTTTGACAGGGTTTACCCTGAACTTGGAGATATAAGCTCTCCTTACAATTTTCTTGAGTTATTTATTTTGTTTACTGTACAGTTTTAAAACAATATATTGTGTAAGCTCGGCTTGTTGAACCTATCTGCGTTCGGATACCTCTGATTCATGTAAATTTGATAAATACCTAATTTACTTTCTGTAAATTATTTAAGGTATTAACAGGGTGGGTTTTCGTGTACATTAATAACATCTTGGATTATTTATTTACTCAAAGAAATTTATAAATTGTTATAATGGTTATACTTTATGAATTATAAAGTCTTGATGTTTTAATAACATTCTTTAAGTAAGTGACAGTGTAACCTTGGGTACAGGTTCTATAATATATTCCTATTTACCAAAATAGATTAAGGCATTACTATGATTTCCTAACAATACTATTTTTTTATAAGTAATTAATAGGATAGTAATTATCACTTATTATAATAACAATGTTATTCTTCCTGTAATACTTATTACTTTCGTTGCTAGCTCTGCTTAAGTTCTTTTATAAGTATATATGGTAATAATAATTTGTTCTCTCTTTATAAAATAACCTATTTTTAATGTATTCTCAAAACTTACTATTAATTACATTGCGCTCCTGCAATTTACGAGGGTTTTCCAGTTATGTTTTATATAATTATAGTTAAGATCGAAATCGGGCATTCTCTTACTCTGTTATTTAATTACTATTAATTATGCACTTAAATTTTTACTCTTAATATTTGTTTTATAAATTTACTGTCAAGGATTATGTACTTGATTTTATACCTTAACTTACTAGTTATTAAGAAATTGTAAGTGTTAACATATAATTTATACCCTTCAATTTATTTAGGGTCTCTATATTCTTATTTTATTTTAATAATGTTCTTAAGTACTATTTATTTACCTTATAGTACAGAAAGTATAAAATAGTTCGAGTTTGTAATTAATGTAATAAGAACATTACCTTAAGTTTAACAATGTTAATACTCCTATATTGTATGTAATAGAAGTTTATTGTTATTAATACAATAAGATATTATCTCTCTTGAGAGTACCAATGTTTCCATGGTTAATATTTAGTTTATTTTATAACATTCTATTATTTATTTCTTGTGCCAATTATGCTAAATACTAGATAAAGTTCTGTAAATATTTAGTTTATCTGTTTGGTTATGATATCTGTATATATATAAGAAATTAAATAATACTACTTAGGATCTATCTCATATAAATATATATAGTAGCATTCATTACTGTCTGTGAAAAATAGGATAACAGCTCTGGAAATTGTTCGAGCTCGGTCCGAATAAAAATGAAGAAAACAAATAATGAAAAGACTATATCACTAAACATACATAAAATTTAGACCAAAATACTTCGACAGTAGAATTTAATCATTATTTACTATCCCTACTTTCAGTTTCTTATCAGACATATAATAGTGAAGTTGTTCTAATCTCGAAGAAAGAAACTATATGGTGTAACAGTAGATAAATCTAGTCTAACCCTACTCTAGAGCGATTCTTATACTCTTCTATTTGTTCTTTACAAATAATAGAATTACTGAAAGTAAAATACTGTAAAACGAAATAGTTTTATCTATGAGCACATGCTACTATCAGTAAAACGAATATTTCTTCTGATGATAGGTAAAGAAACAATCTATTATTCTACAATCTCATCATACCATCTTTTTATAATTTTACCCCTACGCCGGAGTATCGTCTGGTAAACCCAGATGTGGAAAAACACAGTAGGTTCTTATTTTTCATCGACAGATTCTATTACTGATAAACTAAAACACTTACATCACTAAACCATCTAAATATTTATATCATAAACTACTAACATAACATTCAACCATTCACAGTGATTAAAAACTAAGACAATTAGATGACAGAAACTATTTATACTTGGACAACAACAGCAATGGGAGGCCGTTCCTCCCCACCAACTCCTGAAGAGTGCTCAAACAGCGACTCCTCAGGACCCCCGAGCTTGCTCTTGTCTCCCTGGCTAGAACTAGGTGCACCAATAGTCAAATACCAGTCTTCAAACTCAGTATCAAATCTAAAGTTATCAGTAAGTTCTCCCAGCTAACAAGTTGTAATAAACCAAGTTACTGCAGCATTCCCCTCAAAACAACTTTCTTACTATTTTTCCCTTCTTCCCCAATGAAATTCCTGAATATCATTCCACCTGAATGATTCCTCCCTGGAAAATATCTGAGCAACCTCAGCTCTATTCATTGGGTATTTTTAAAAGATTGCCTAGGTATTTTTCGATTAATTGTCATTTATTGAGCCACCTGGTCTGATCCCACTTTCTTGGGTGATCATGACCCCAAATATAGGGAAGTTTCCACCTGCAACTTAGGAAGTGTTTGAGGATGCTCCCACTTATCATTTTTCCTCCACATAGTTCCATCCACCAGTTTGACCAGTAACCTCTTTTTAACAGCTCTCCCATGTTGTTGTCTCCAATTTTTATTTATTAATAATAAAATATTCTGAATTAAATTCCACTTATGTTTACTCTGCTGAGTCATCAGTTCCTACTAAGCATTAATTTTAACATAATGTCTTAGGAATTATAATTAAAACAATTAACATTATTTTACAAAATTGGGGTATGTGACATACACACCCCTTTAAAATGCAACATCGTCCTCGATGTTACTTATTCTTCTTCCTCTACAACCTCCTGGAATAGATTCAGGTATGCTTCCCGCATCTTACTTTCTAGTTCCTAGGTAGCCTCTTCAGGACTAAGGTGCTTCCATTGCACCTTCACCTATCCAATGGTGCAGTTCCGCAAAGTAATTTCCCTCCTTTCGAGGATACAGTCCAGTTCCACCAGAATTTATCCTTCTGGTTCCACCTGTACAACATTCCAATCAATCACATGAGTAGCATCATGAACATACTTTTTCAGAACATAAATATTAAAAACATTATTCATTTTCAAGTTAGGTGGTAACGCTGGCTGATATGCAACTTGACCGATTCTGGATAAAATTTCAAACAGACCACAGTAACGTGGTGCTAGCTTTGCACAACTCCCCAGTCTTAGAGAGATTTTCTTTGGTGTTACCTTTATAAACGTGTGATCACCTACCTAGAACTCCTTGGGAGTTCTTTTTAAATCTTCTTGGCTCTTTTGTCGATCCTGGGCCACCTACAAATTTTCCTACACTTGCTTCACAATCTCTTCCATTTCTTTTAATAATTCAGGTCCTAATACCAATCTATCTACTGGATTATTCCAGGAGATAGGAGTGTTGCATTTACACCCATACAAAATTTCAAATCGACTAAACTTAGCTGATGACTGATAGTTATTATTATATGCAGACTATGCTAAATGTAAGTAGTCCTCCCACTTACTTGGATGATCCTTAACATACATTCTTTATAGATCTTCCAGCACCTGATTCACTCTTTCAGTCTGTCCATCTGTCTGAGGATGGAAAGAGGTGCTCAAATTCAGTGTTGTGTTTAATCCCTTAAACAAGGACCTCCAAAAATTCCCTATGAATTTAGGATCCCTGTGTGAAATGATAACCTTCAGTACTCCATGTAACCTAAAAATATGCTTTAAAAATATATCGGCTATATTGGTAGCCTTGTAAGTAGTTTTGACAGGAATGAAATGTGCTTCTTTACTTAACTTGTCAACCACCACCATAATTGAGTCATTCTGATTCTAATTTCTGGGCAATCCAGTAATAAAATCTAAGCTTATTATCTCCCATTTTCAACTAGGAATAGGCAGAGGTTGCAGTAAACCAGCTGGATGTTTGTGTTCGATTTTCACTTGTTGACAATCCAAACATCTAGCTATGTATTCAACTACTTCACATTTCATATTAGGCCAGAAATATTCCTTTCTTAACATGGTTACAGTGTTTTGGTAACCTGGATGTCCTGAGTAAGGTGTTTTATGAACTTCATCTAAAATCAACAACTTAACCTTAGGCACACTAGGCACATACAGTTTGTCCTTAAATAGTAAAAATCCATCTTTATTTAGACTATAACCTTTTATTAAGCTTTATGTAGGTTCTTCTTTAGCTGTAACTTGTAATTTTTGATAAATTTCATCCTGTTTTACCCCTTCTATAAGTTGTTCATTTAAATCAGAAACATAAGTGTTGATTGCTACTGTAAAGTTCAGCTTTGCATTTCTGCTTAAATCATCAGCCACCTTATTTTCTATTCCTTTTATGTGTTGGATTTAAAAATCATATTCACTCAAGAAGGATAAACACCTTGCTTGTCTTGCATTTAAGTTGGGCTAATCTAAAAGGTATTTTAGTCCTTTATTATCAGTCATTAAGATAAATTTTATGCCTATTAAATTATGACGCCACATTTTTAAGGCATGTATAACAGCAGCAAGCTCTAAGTCATAAGTTGCATAATTCTTTTCGTGGATCTTTAACTTCCTGGACTCATAGGCAATGACATGCCCTTCTTGAGTCAACACACCGCCTAAACCATCATTACAGGCATCTGTGCATACCACGAAATCCTTATTAGGATCTGCTATTCTTAGAGTAGGTGCACTTGTTAATAAGGTTTTTAATTTCTTAAAACTTTCTTCACATTTTAAGTTCCAATAGAATTTCTTTCCTTTCTTTTGCAAAGAGGTGATCGGATTAGCTATTTTTGAAAAACCTTCAATAAATATCTGGTAATAACCGGTAATTCCCATAAATGACCTAACATCTGTTACATCTTTTGGAACTGGCCAATCCTCGATTGCCCGAATATTTTCGAGATCGACTAAAATCCCTTCCTTAGCCACTATGTGACCTAAGTACTAGATTTCATCTTTAAAGAAATCACACTTGCTAAACTTCGCGAAGAGCTGTTGCTCTCGCAACTCTTGTAAAACTATCCTTAGGTGTTCTTTATGTTCTGCTTTAGTTTTAGATTAAATTAAGATGTCATCGATAAACACGACAAAAAATTTATCTAAGTATTTATGCATTATATTATTCATTAAGCACATAAAGATAGATAGGGCGTTGGTAATCCCAAATGGCATTACAACAAATTTGTAATGTCCATACCTTGTTCTGAAGGCTGTGTTGAAGATGTCTTCATCTTTAATTCTTACCTGATGATATCCTGATCTCTGGTCTATCTTTGAGAACACCGTAGTTCCACGTAGCTGATCAAACATATCATCTGTGCAGGGAAACAGATATCTATTTTTAATAGTCATCTTATTTAGTTGACGGTAATCTATCCATAATCGCATAGTTCCGTCTTTTTTTTTTACAAAGATGACCGGTGCTTCCCAAGGGGACACACTAGGTTGAATGTAATTCTTATCTATTAATTCTTTTAACTATGATTTTAGCTCATTAAGTTCTAAGATATTCATACGATACAGAGATTACGAGCTCAATAGTGAAATCTAGTTCCCTCCTAGGAGGTAATCCTGGAATTTTTTCTGGGTAAACATCAGTAAATTGATTTAAAATAGGAATATCTTCTATTTTTAACTTATCCATTTCAGATTTACTTGCCTCAATTGTAATAGTTATAGCATAGGATTTACACCCTTTCCTGACTTCTCTTTTAAGTTGTAAAGCAAAAATCTGCCTGATTACAGTTTTCCTAGGAATACCTTTAACCATTACTGGTTGTTCATTAATATTTACGCACGCAAAGGTTTTATCGTAACAGTTTAAAACTACTTTATTCTTCTCTAACCAATCCATACCAATCAGTAAATCATACGACCCAAGTGGTAAAACATTAAGTGTAACTGTAGTTTTAAAATCATCCATAAGTAAAGCACATTCTTTCACATAATAGGTTACTTTCCTTTTTGCCGCAGTGGCTAATTGAACTAACCAGGAACTATCAAAATTTTCAACAGATAATTTACACTTTTCCACTATCTGAGGTGCAATGTAGCTATGACTAGCTCCTGGATCAATTAAAATGGTTACAGGGGTTTGGTTAACCATACCTTCCACTTCCACCATGGAAGTCTGATAGTCAGCTTGGTGATTCTCCAATGTTGCATTTATTCTGGGCATAGTCCTGGCAAGTTCTCCAACAGTCATTTCCTCCTGCACAGTGTGAATATTGCTGACTGCCTTTTTCTAGTTTGGGCAGACCGAGGCATAGTGCAGGCCATTACATTCCCAGCACTTAAAAATCTCCTTTCGTTCAAAACTCTTAGTGAAATTCCCATGATTGTTTGCAACCTCTTTTCCCTTGAAGTTATTCGAATTATTGGACGCACCATTTCTACTTCCTTGGAAATTTTTATTGTTAGAATAATTTATGTTCTTATTATTCTTGAAATTTTTCTGGGGTACAAATTCTTTCTTTTTAAACTCGGGCTGATTATTCTTCTTTTTAGCCTTCTAGTTGGATATACCTTCTTTCTTCTTGTTCTACTCAAAACAGAAATTTGCCTTCCTCATGGCTTCTTCCAGAGTATTTGGGTTATCATACTCAATTCTGTCCTTGATGTGGTATGGTAGACAACTGAGAAACCACTGCACTTTAGGTTTTTCGTCTACTAAGTAAGGTACATACCTCAGCAAGCTTAAGAATTTACTGTTTAAATCCTTCATAGTCATGGAACCTAACTTCAATTCATAAAATTCTTTATCTCTTTCTTCATAATATTGTTCGGACATAAATTTCTTCTTGAAGTACCTTTTAAAGGTACTCCAATTAACTTCTTTTTCCTTGATACCCTTGACTCTTTTCAGATCTTGCCACCATATGACTGCTTTTCCAGAGAGATTATAGATTGCCATTCTTGCCTTCAACTGATTTGAATAGTTGTATATCTGAAAATACTTCCTCATCCTGGATAACCAGGACTCTGCTTCTTCCCCTTTTTCGGTCTCTCCGTTGAAAGTTGGGGGATTTATTTTTTTAAACTCCCCGGAAATCTCTTCATATGGTCTGTACTTCTTCTTTCTGTCATACAACTCAGCCTCGCTACTGTCACTAGTAGTGTGGTATCTTTGTTGTTCCCTGAACCCTTCAGATGATGAACTATTTTCAGCTTTTACCAGCTTCATCTTTTTAGATCATTTCTGATGGCTAGCTTCCTCAGGTTCGGATCTTATGCTCCTCCCTTCAGTCTGGAATTTCTCCATCAAAATTTGGTTCAACTCTTCCTGAGTCTTCAAAATCCTCTCATTGTCCTTCTTCACTGATTCCATTTCAATCTTCAAATCCTTGATAGTATGCATCATCTCTGAGGAGTGAGCAGTTACCTCTTCTAACATAGGTTCTCTGGACAATTGTCTTGTCTCAGTGTTTGGAGACTCCTTTTGAGCATATTCTCCTAACTTCTCCATACCTGCCTGTTAGATTCAGAAAATAAATTTTATGTTCTTTACATAAAACAGAATATAGGTTAGTACATTGTTTTACTGTTCTATGGAAACTAGTTGGGCGCATTAAGGCCTAGTATTTGAACCATGCTCTGATACCACATGTCATAACGCCAAATTTTCCAAAAAAATTTAAAATTTTTAAATGCGTATAATTTCAATAAATGCAGTCAATAACTGCTTGATTAGTTATATGTTACTAGATTCATATCCTAATGATCTCTTGATTATGCTTAACTTTATAGAATATATTCTTTTCAGTTACTGATTTTTTTTCTGTTTGCGACCACAAGGTGGGACTGCCATGAAAAACTAGGCTTACTTAGCTTCCGAGCTAACGCAGAAATTTTCCTTCTCTTACAGATATACAGGTAAGATGTTCAGGTGCTGCTAACGAATTTCTAAAGTATTAAAAAAGGATTCGCTGTACAAAAATTTAATTCAGTAGAAGAATAAACATGCTAGTCATATTTCTCAAGCTTATAAAGGTAAAGCTTTGACTGTAATTCCTTTTAACATCTTACTGTTAGAGAATTGAATTCTACTAGTAAATATGACAGCTATTTTTCCTTCATGAAAGCAGGATTTAATATTTCTACGGAGTACTGAACCATTTGATGTATCTATTTATTGCAAGGGTAAATGTAATAAATATTTCTTATTTAGCACAGTAAGTATGGCTGAGTCACAACGTCAAAAATCTAAACTTAATTGTTCATAATTTATGTATCTTGCCATGATTGAATTTACAACTGCAAGTGTAACTTGATAAGGAGGTTTAAATACCAAACTTATATTTTTCTTAATTCAAGAATTAAAAGGTTTACTACTTTGATATAAGTAACTTTAAAGTCTTCCTTTAGTATTTAAAGATCCGTATTGTTTGGGAAACTATTTCTATCCCATGGTCAATAATCAGATGGTAAACTTATAGATCATTTCCAGATTTATTCTACTCAAATACCACTTTATGATTTTCCAAAACTATATTATCAAGCAAAGGAAATTAATTACAAAAGCTAATTATCATATAATGACTTTATAATACCTTTAATAACCTTTGAGCTTGAATTTCACAAAAAGATTATTTGTCACAAATGATTTTATAACTAGAATAGGATTGTTATTTTAAATGCAAGGGATTATCATAAAGGTCAAGAGTAAAACCATAACCATGATCAAATGATCACTTAACTTGATTCTTGTAATTCTATAGTATTTATACCATTATTTCATTTACTTTCATTTGTGAACTAGGGCACTATATAATATAGAAAATAAGTTTATATACAAGCTGCGCCATGGTAAACTATTATTTCCCTTTTCTCTTGTATCTTATTAACAATCATTATAATCCACCATAGGTATATGTGTTAGACCAAAAAATGAACAAAATCTACGTTAAAATGTTTCTCTAAACATCATTCTAATGTTTACATGTTTGATTTTATATACAGGTGGTTGACTAAGGTGTATCGAACCTTGTACAACCTCCACGATATGATTTGGGTTGGAAAATCATTGGAGATCTTGTTCGTGGAACTATAATGTTCCTACCCACTACATGTTAATTATTAAAAGGATTACTTGGGCTCTTTCCAACCATGCACTGGCATGTTAAAAGGTTTTACTCAAGTCCTAAATCGTCATTCCTCCACTGCCTTCGAGCCTCCGGTCGCTCTGCAAAAACCTCCTTGTCCGCTCCATTGATTGCACTGTCTGCTAGCAGTGAATATGCTGGTTAAGTTCCTCATGGGCTCGTCTACTGTGTTGTGAGGAACATATGGTGATGAACAGCTTGTTGTTTGAACGTTGAGCAGTGTTGATTCTCTTAGGGTTTCGCCATTTGCACCCATTGCCCGAGCTCTTTACTGTGTTGGTCATTATCTTAATCTAGGTGCTTTGATTCGTCCTCCATCGTGACTGATTTATTTTTGTTCCAGCGAACTCCTTATATTCTGCTGTAAATGAAGGGTTCTATGTTCCTCATAGTGGTGGTCGTGTTGCTGTTCTTCAAAGGTCAAAATTCTGTAAAATAATAAGGTAAAGTTCAGGGTTATTCTTCGTTTTTCTTTCAAAAGAAATAATTTAAATGAGCAGTAGTTTGCAAGATTTTAATATTATGCTTTCCTTCTTTACAGGGTTGGCCTTCTCTCTTTGGCATGGAAGGTGTGAGACTTCAACGGCTCGCTCCTCCTGGTAAGGCTGGTTTTATCCATGGCGTTTTCTTCTGTGCTGGTCCTTTAGGGAAGTTATGGGTTTTTCTCTCGTGGTTTGTAACCTTCGCAGTTACCTGGGTTCAGTTTAGTGAACCTAAACGTTGTTAAAAAAGTTTTCCTCTATTCGTTTGGCATGGGATCTTTGGCTGAAGCCGAGACTATGGTTTTAGGTCTTTATTTGTTTACTCTGTAATGTAAATATATATATTAATGTCTGAACATGATGTATAAGCTTCATTTTGTCTATTATGTTTGTAGCTATGAGGTATAAGGAGATAAAACTCCTTCCTTTTGATGAACCTCAATGCATACTTTTAATTTTGACAGGGTTTACCCTGAACTTGGAGCTATAGGTTCTCCTTAAAATTTTCTTGAGTTATTTATTTTGTTTACTGTACAGTTTTAAAACAATATATTGTGTAAGCTTGGCTTGTTGAACCTATCTGTGTTCAGATACCTCTGATTCATGTAAATTTGATAAATACCTAATTTACTTTCTGTAAATTATTTAAGATATTAACAGGTAGGGTTTTCCTATACATTAATAAAATATTGGGTTATTTATTTACTCAAAGAATTTTATAAATTGTTATAATGGTTATACTTTATGAATTGTAAAGTCTTAATGTTTTAATAACATTATTTAAGTAACCGACAGTGTAACCTTGGGTACAGGTTCTATAATATATTCTTGTTTACAAAAATAGATTAATGTAACGTCCCCCTCGAACCTTGAATACCTAAGAGTGACTACGGCTCAGAAAATAAATCATAAATGTGTTCATAAGGAAAATATATATATATATATATATATATATATATATATATATATATATATACCCTCACCTCAATAAGGTAACTCCCACCGCGAGTTAATGAAGGGCTCTTGAGTCATTTAAAACATTATATGTATGGCGAAGATCATACATTCACGATATGTATTATCTATAGAACCTATAGGGTTACCTATAATGGTGGGACGTCACATGGTTAAACAATCGCATACATAAATAATATTATATGTAGACACTACATATACATTAATGAAGAATATTATAGATAAATGTTAACAGGGAATAATATATATGGGAGGCATATGTATAATTGTGATATGTATTGTTAAACACATAATGCCACAGCATTACATGGTAATGCACACGTACATTAAATATAGAGCGTGCAACGCACATATGATTGTGGATCCCTACATATACATATATTAATGGAGAGTAATGAATATATTGGAGGCACATATGTAGTTGTGATATCCATTGTAAGTTGAACACCTAACTTACAATGCCACGTGGTAAACCTCCTAAGTACTTAGACTATATGTAGAATGTATACAGCGCTATATGTGGGGCAAATCCCTCTCACATATAGATATTAGTTGAGATTATAAAAAGGGCTCACATATATAGATATTAGTTGAGGTTATAAAAGGGCTCACATATAGATATTAGTTGAATCTATGAAAAAAGGGGAATCCTATGTGTGTATCATATTTTATGAAGGACATAAAAACTAAAACGATAGCAAAAAAGAATTCTGACATATATAAAGGATGAACACCAACATATTATCCCTCGGGTGATAGCCAATTAATTTACGCAGGCGTTATTGAAGAAACCTGTAATTTGGGGAGGCGTTATTGCAGAGACTTTATTGACTTGCGTTGAATATTGAGGAGACGTATTGCTGTTTTTAGACTAATATTCATGATCACCAATTACGGAGGCGTTAATTACTCGCCCTGACTGAACAATGGGGCGTTACTGGAATCCGCAGGAAGGAATCATGGAAACGTGCTAGGGTGGGCAGAAGGATAAAATCCTCGTTGTGAAATGGTTTGAAAAAAAAAAAGGGAAGGGAGCTTGGCATCCTCAGAGAAGGGTCTCTACGCCCTAAAGAAGAGAGCTCGGCTGGCGTTGGGAAGGCTGGCTACATTTCATGGCAGAGGAATTCGCTAGACCTGTCAAAAGAAGGAATGTTTTTTGAGAAACGTGGAAGTCTCGGCCTGTTTTAAGTCATATTATTCATTGGAGGTTCGGGGATTTGTGGATAAAAGCATGACATTGCAGTCCAAGGGCAGTGAACAACATGTTGGTACAAACAACTTTGCAGGTATTAGTAGCGTTAGCCGGCAGCGTTTGCAACAGGAGTCGGCCTCCTGAATGTCTTGCTATATACCGTTGATGGAGGGTAGAGAAATTCATTCTTCATTTTGCGACTGAGAAGCTCCTGGAGTTTGGCGTCTTCATGGTTTGGGTGTCAAAAGGCGCCCTTCTTTTGCAAGTCGGGTCACGTCAACGATGTTTTCCGCACCAAGGAGGAGTAAATCTACCGTATCATCATTTGGATATTAGATTCGAATTGGGCATGCCAAGCTATAGTATTGGCCTCTGCGACTTAGGAGAGCTGATGGACGAGAGCATACGCCCTTTTTATGGGAAAGGTAACTTTGTTGGGATTTCTTTCCTTTCTCTTCTATTGGTTAAGAAGCATGAGTGAATCCTCACATGGTCCATTCCGGGCATGTCTTTTTAACAATGGAATTTTGTAGAAAACGTTTTGAGGTCATAGATGAATGTTTACTTTAATTATATACCTTGAGCTCGCTGGCACAAAAAGGTTGCTGTAACGGCTTTCAAGTCCCATTTTTGAGAAAAAAAAACTTTTTCGATTCATTTTATTAAAACTGATGCATGTCGCATTTTACCCACTTGGAATTTTGATTCTTAAGTTCCTTGTCAAACCCTATCAGACTATTTTCATTCCTTCACAGTGGTTCTTTATTTCTGGCGCGACTATAATTGAACGAAAACCCTAAGTTATTCTTGTTGAGCTCACGACCATGAATTTTTGTTTAAAAGAAGGGATTGAGAAAATACCTTGTGAGCCTTAGGTGGCATAAGTGGTAGTTTTCCACTGCGATATCGCCTTCCTTGTAATGTATGGAATGGGTGTTAATTCGATATGTTGTCGGCCTCCTGTTGTTGTTTTATACGTCCAAACCCCTAGGTCCATAGCCACGCATTCACATGGGGGGGTATTCCAAGCATTTGGGGCTATTGGGTTGTGATCTTTTGCTTGGAGAACTGTGTTTTGATGTATGGGACCTTGTTGCCTTTTCTTCTGAGGCCGAAAAGTCAATCTGGTTATTTCAATGTTCTTAAAGCATCTTTTTGAAGAAAATCACCTTGGGGCGTCGATGTTTTAAAAATGAAATGCCAACCCTTAAAGGATACTTCAATTTCCATTGAGAAGCAAGATTTTTATCACTAGAACAAGATTTTTGTTTACCATGGGTTTAATTGAGGGGGTGATTTCCAAAGGACAACGGCTAGCATAATACATAATCTGATTGAGTCTATCCAGTGTAACACTACTGTTAAAGAAAAGAATTTAGAAAAATAAGGAGAGTTAGTAGCTAAATTCTTGTAAGGAACATTAGCCTTATGATTTTGCTCTATCGTAATAATCCTTTTATATACTAAATGCTTCAGGATAATTATATTACCTTCCCTTACTATCACAAGGGATTTGCTTGGGAATTTTGTATTGAGAGAGTGAAAGAATAGTAATATGTCGATTGACTGGAACTTTGGAAATAACCTGGAAATGTCTTACTTTGTCTCGTTACTTAGGCATAGCGGTTTACAATGCACTTAGAGTGTGTAAATACCAGTGATATATTGCAGACTATATATATATACATAGATATATATGAGATTTTGTGAAATGCATGTACTATGTCTGATAATTTAATCCTAGAATTGACAGTTACAATTTATGTTCTACATAAGATTTCCGGATGTTTAATACCCTTGGGCAGTGGGTAGGAGAAAAATCATCATGAGAATTTACTCCCTTGTGAATGCCCATGTTGAACAACACATTGTAGCATGAACTGGTTCTGTAACTTAATACCTTTTAGCTCTTCCTAAGAACCATATTTTTGTGATGGAACGGCGAAAGCATTAGCTGATTTAAATTCTGATTTATGAATATTGCACACAGTTGCCTGCTAATTGCTTATTTGTCGCAGATCAGGAAGTTATCCCCTTAATTCTGTGATCTAAGTGCGAAAGCATTCACTGATTTTTAATTCTGCAAGTTAAAATGTTTTAGGAATATGTGTCTGTAATTGCCTACTACTTGCCCTGTGGTGGTTATATTTTCTCAGGGAAGCATGCACATGCTTCAGACTAGTTTGGGTGCAACAAGAATCTACCAACAATTATCTCAAGAATACATGCGCTCTTGTATAGAATCTTGGTATCTTTAAGGACATGCCAGAAGGAACCCGCAATGAAGAAAAGAGAAATTGGAAGGTATTCTCAGTGGAGAATGTAGGCAAAGGATGTGCCATGTATTTGTAAAAATTACACTGAATGAATTAATATAACACAAGCTTTGGTGGACGTACCCTTGGGGATGAGGTGAACCATGTACTCCGGTGTCCCTTTCATGTTTGCACCTCACGTTATTTACATTGTTGTCTCTGTGTGTTCCCTTACTTATTTCTGTACATATGCTGATAGACTGTAACACTGTAAAATGATAGTCCCGGGAATTGCGGTTCTGATAATAATGTTCTATTGTAAGCATAATAAGTCATTTTCCGGATATTATGATGATACAATGCTCGTGAGTATAAATAATGCTGAAGTTACTTAAAGAAAACTATGGGTAAATTGTTTTTCTATGCACATGCGTTTTGACATATTGGATATGGAATTCCTTGTAAAGGTTACTACTAGCAGGTTGAATCCCCTTGTAGTAATAAAGACAAATGAAAAAAGAAAAACTCTACCCTTTTTCCGCACTCATTCGCATCAAGTTCCTACAGGGACATTACATATGGTGCTTGGCATCCTCGAAGAAGGGTCTCTACGCCCTAAAGAAGAGAGCTCGACTGGCGTTGGGAAGGCTGGCTACATTTCATGGCAGAGGAATTCGCTAGACCTGTCAAAAGAAGGAATGTTTTTTGAGAAACGTGGAAGTCTCGGCCTGTTTTAAGTCATATTATTCATTGGAGGTTTGGGGATTTGTGGATAAAAGCATGATATTGCAGTCCAAGGGAAGTGAACAACATGTTCGTACAAACAACTTTGCAGGTATTAGTAGCGTTAGCCGGCAGCGTTTGCAACAGGAGTCGGCCTCCTAAACGTGTTGCTATATACCGTTGATGGAGGGTAGAGAAATTCATCCTTCATTTCGCGACCGAGCAGCTCCTGGATTTTGGCGTCTTCATGGTTTGGGTGTCAAAAGGCGCCCTTCTTTTGCAAGCCGGGTCACGTCAATGATGTTTTCCGCACCAAGGAGGAGTAAATCTACCGTATCATCATTTGGATATTAGATTCAAATTGGGCATGCCAAGCTATAGTATTGGCCTCTGCGACTTAGGAGAGCTGATGGACGAGAGCATACGCCTGCACACAATGGGAAAGGTAACTTTGTCGGTATTTCTTTCCTTTCTCTTCTATTGGTTAAGAAGCATGAGTGAATCCTCACATGGTCCATTCCTAGCATGTCTTTTTAACAATGGAATTTTGTAGAAAACGTTTTGAGGTCATAGATGAATGTTTACTTTAAATATATACATTGAGCTCGCTGGCACAAAAAGGTTGCTGTAACGGCTTTCAAGTCCCATTTTTGAGAAAAAAAACGTTTGCGATTCATTTTATTAAAACTGATTCATGTGGCATTTTACTCACTTGGAATTTTGATTCTTAAGTTCCTTGTCAAACCCTATCAGACTGTTTGCATTCCTTCACAGTGGTTCTTTATTTCTAGCGCGACTATAATTGAACGAAAACCCTGAGCTATTCTTGTTGAGCTCACGACCATGAATTTTTGTTTAAAAGAAGGGATTTAGAAAATACCTTGTGAGACTTAGGTGGCATAAGTGGTAGTTTTCCACTGCGATATCGCCTTCCTTGCAATGTATGGAATGGGTGTTAATTCAATATGTTGTCGGCCTCCTGTTGTTGTTTTATACTTCCAAACCCCTAGGTCCATAGCCACGCATTCACATGGGGGGTATTCCAAGCATTTGGGGCTATTGGGTTGTGATCTTTTGCTTGGAGAACTGTGTTTTGATGTATGGGACCTTGCTTCCTTTTCTTCTGAGGCTGACAAGTCAATCTAGTTATTTGAATGTTCTTAAAGCATCTTTTTGAAGAAAATCACCTTGGGGGCTCGATGTTTTAAAAACGAAATGCCAACCCTTAAAGGATACTTCAATTTCCATTGAGAAGCAAGCTTTTTATCACTAGAACGAGATTTTTGTTTACCTTGGGTTTAATTGAGGGGGTGATTGCCAAAGGACAACGGCTCGCATAATACAGAATTTGATTGATTCTATCCACTGTAACACTACTGTTAAAGAAAAGAATTCAGAAAAATAAGGAGAGTTAGTAGCTAAATTCTTGTAAGGAACATTAGCCTTATGATTTTGCTCTATCGTAATAATCCTTTTATATACTAAATGCTTCAGGATAATTATATTACCTTCCCTTACTATCACAAGGGATTTGCTTGGGAATTCTGTCTTGAGAGAGTGAAAGAATAGTAATATGTTGATTGACTGGAACTTTGGAAATAACCTGGAAATGTCTTACTTTGTCTCGTTACTTAGGCATAGCGGTTTACAATGCACTTAGAGTGTGTAAATACCAGTGATATATTGTAGACTATATATATATACATAGATATATATGAGATTTTGTGAAATGCATGTACTATGTCTAATAATTTAATCCTAGAATTGACAGTTACAATTTATGTTCTACATAAGATTTCCGGATGTTTAATACCCTTGGGCACTTGGTAGGAGAAACATCATCACGAGAATTTACTCCCTTGTGAATGCCCATGTTGAGCAACACATTGTAGCATGAATTGGTTCTGTAACTTAATACCTTTTAACTCTTCCTAAGAACCATATTTCTATGATGGAACGGTGAAAGCATTAGTTGATTTAAATTCTTATTTATGAATGGGTGTGTGCAAGAAGTTGATGGACCTTTTAGATGCAATGGTAGAATGAAGTCAATCACGCTTGATCCATAAAATAGAAATCATCCCAAGCAATCC
>LPNX010128355.1:3485-14946 GCA_001517045.1 Pseudotsuga menziesii
GCTCTCCTAAGGGAGGGAATCCCTTTATATATGTTTCTAGTCACTTAAGTCTACAAACCAGAGGATATCTCAGACTCTTGTAGAGGAAGTAACCATTGGGAGAGGTCTCATTTTATGTCTCTGGTAACGATGTGCACTTATTCGGGTGGGTTGTGGATATGTGGTGTTATAGTGGATGTGTCCTTCCTTTGCTTATGCAGAGCCCATGGAGTGTGAAGAGGATGTGATATACCCTATGAAGGAACAAGGAAATAAAGGGTGGAATTATTCTGATAAAGGTTGATGGTGATGGTGGAAAAAACCCGAGCAAGGGTCAAACTCGAAAATGGAAGCAACCTAAGAAAGGGTCATGAAGCCAATGTAGTTCGAACTTGTGATTTCTGTAGGAATGGTTTATGATACATCTTCCCCTCAAATCCTAATTTGCAAGCGGATTGGAAGGCTTAGTCAATCTTGATTCTTCCAAACGATATTAGTGATATCCAAACATAAGGCAATCTTTTCTAGTAGGATTTTTGGGGTCTTTCTAGCAGTACATTCATCTTTATGTAAATACCAATGGATCCGTTTAAGACTAATAAATTAACTCTTCTAGTTGATTCTCTGTATTTATCATTCAAAAACCCAAGAAAAAGGGAAATTACCCACCATATCACTTACAAGCATGAATATCCATGGCTCATCTCTCAATGACAAAGTAATAATGGATCAGAAAGAGATCAAGGAACTTGCTCCAACAAGAGCCTTGATAATTATGTTTGTGAACACCTGCCTAACTAGCTCACTTTGTAGAGTCTGAATTGAAGCTTGAAGCTACCTGTGCCTTGGTATGAGCTTCTACCCCCTATCCAACTATCATAACCATAGCATGTACTAAAACATGAAACAAGGTAGAATTATGAGATTGAAACATGTTTGATAGTCAATGGTGATGGAAGCAGAAATAGCCTCAGAAGGGTCGACGAGTTTGTAAATTAGAATAATGATAAACAAAACTATATAGTTTAAAACCACTTCAATTTTAAATTTTCAACTTTCATAATCATATTTTCAAATTCCAATAACCATTTGATTAACTAGACCTTTGCATCTCAATTCCCTAATTCCAAATTGCATTCGCTATGAATACATTACTTATTCACCTTACACGTAAAATTTTTGGGATATGAGAACTAACAATCTAACAATGAGAATTTAAGTCTTCTTCCAAAATACAACCATACTAGAAAATAAGAATTTTAGTCTTAGATCAAATCAGTCACAAAACTATTGTATTACTAGAACTATTATAATACAAAAAATAATTATAAAGAATTAAATTTTATAAAAAAACTCAAAAAGGCATAGGAGTCCAATCCAAAGTCCATTCATATATTATTGTACAATCTTGTTCGGTGAATAATTGAATGATATTTCACTATTGACTTGATTAGAGGCTTCACTTTGTTGTGCAATTTTGTGGACGTTTGGATTTAGATCTGAGTTAATCATATTTGGGTTTAATAGTTTTCTTTCAATGGCTCTATCGTAGTCCATATGGGACTAAGCATTAAAAAAATATTGTTGATGTAACCTGTGGCAAACTTGGCTACCTAGTTGCCCATTGTCAACTACCTAAAAATTTGACCGCAAAAATTGGAGCAGCCCTTCAATTGTAAAGTTACAAAGTAATAGTAAATTCCATTATTAATGATGCTTGATGCAAAAATAAACTTTACTTTGCATGAAAAAAATTGGTATACCTTCTATGAAGGATACAATAGATTCTGAAGTGCATTAAAGACTTGAAATTTGAAGCATGGTGGGAAGAACTTCCAAGAACCTTTAGAATTACCATCAACATTAACCTTTAAAATTACCTATCAACTTTATTTTTTATTATATTTTATGTGAATATGAATAAAAAATACATAAAAATACCTAACCAATAAAATAATGTTTCATTAATCAAGCTTTATTGAAAATTGAGTGAACACTTATTTATAATGGTGTATTCCTCTCGATGATGTTATCTGATATGATGAATTTTATAATGATGTATTCCTCTCGATGATATTATCTCATATGATGATTTTTTCCCTCTAGATGGTTCATCAAACCTCAATACATCATTTAATTAATTGTTAATGTCCACGTTCCCTCCTACCTTGGAGGAGAACACAACCATTAATCCTGCTCTGATACCACAATGTATCGTCCTCGCTACTCTACTACCGCTCTCTCTGATACCACTATGTCCATGAACCTAGTGCCCATACACCTGACTGATATGCGAAATAATTTAAAACTTATTATTTCATTCTCTTTAACATAGTCATGGGTCATATAACATCCTTTAACATTCATTCTCAGGCTTAAAAACCACTCTAACAGTCGTTTTGTAGCTCACAGATCCATTCCGTACCAAAAAAAAAATTTCCACACTAAACATGTCCTTTCCGCCTTCCGCATTCCACATTCCTCAATGCAGCTTGCAACAGGTGGAACTCTGCAAAACGACACTGTGATTTTCTGTCTTTCTGCTTTCCACATTCTTCCTTTCCAGCTTCCGGTGTGGACATCGGGAATCATAAACTTAATATACGATGGAACCATCTCACCACATTCTGCATTCCGTTGTAGACTGCGGGAATCACAAACTTAACATGGGATGAAATCCTTTATCAACCTTTCCACATTCTTCCTTTCTTCCTTCCACTGCGGACTGCGGGAATCACAAACTTAACAAACGACACCTTCATTTGTTCACCTTCCACCTTTCGTGACCGGACTTCAGATCATGAAAAACCAACAATTGGTCTCCTTTCTCTTTCTGTTTGTCAGATTTCCAACACCTGCCTCCTGCCTTCCACAGGAGAGCTCCGAGGTGCATAAATATACACTTTTTCTTAGAAATTTTGGCTCTTTTTATGCTTTTGCATTATGCCTTCCATAGGAAGATTCCGTGGTAAAAATAAGCCAACATTCTACCCTATTTTAACTTCTCTTTCCACCTCCCTCCACCTGCCTTCTGCAGGCAGATTACGGGGTGCAGAAATAAACATTATTCCTTTTCTTTTCCTTGTTTCTTTTTTCCGGCTTCCGACTTATGACTTCCACCTTCCATAGGCAGATTCTGGGGTGTGGAAAAACACATCTTACCTTAAGATAGTTTCATTCTTAACCTCGTAACCAAGCTTCTAGCCTCCATGAGCTTAAGAAAAATGCAGTGGAAATATAAGGCGTAAACAGATGCAAAATGCAAGGACATTTAACAACAATAAATTCTACTTAAATCTTCATTAAGCATTCAGCATAATCAACACATTCATGAGAAAATACATTGCAGAAGTAACAGAATAGAGAATACTTATATTGAAGATGAAGTTGTCTTGCAACTAGCTATGTCGTTGCAACGTTCCACCCAACCATAGGCCAATTGTGTTCATCAATCTCTCAACACAATTGCCACCCCCGAGCTGGGAATGATTTCCACAAGGAACTAGCAAACAACAGGATCACACATAGCCAGGCATATCAAAAACAGTCAATCCAACCTACAGTTGGGTTTATCAGTCTGTCCAGCCAAGCCAATACACAATTGGGTTTTTCAAGCTGTGGGGAAACAAGCCAATACACTGCTGGGTTTATCAGGCTACTCAGCCAAGCCAGCAATGATTGGGTTTATCAAACTGCAAGAATTCAATCCAACATTCACATTAAGGAACAACCAAGCCAACTAACAGATGGGTTTATCAGGCCACACAACCAAGCTATCTTACTGTTGGGTTTATCAAGATTCTCATCCAAGCTAGCTAACGTGATGATGACATCATCATCACTTTTTCCAAGTATTTATTGTTTTTGGGGTAGCGGGGTCTGTCAAAAGTATGCACTGTGGGTACTCGTTGGATGCGGAATTAAATTCTGTATCAAACGAGCTCTCCTGCTCAGAATTTGAGTAAAAACACAGGGAGATATGTCAAAAATACGAACAAAAAGTGGTTTTCTTTTATGATAAATATGTCAATTCAACCATTATGGTTGACTCATTTTATTGAAATTCTATTGGTTTTGAATTCCAACTCACAAAATTTATTTTTGGCGCGTTTTCTTATAAGGCCCATTTTAGACCCCAAATTTCCTCTAATGCCAACACAAGGAAGTATCCCCTTCTCTGCTACATAGTCCCTCGGGCTATACTTTCCCTTCCAGTACTCTTCAGGATGTGCATAGAAGATTCACTAATCACTCTTATCTTTTCATGAGGTTCCTCTCTGCACTAGGTTTATCAAGCCAATTCGGCATCTCTTCCACTTCTAAGTCTTGCATACAGTTTATACCCAAACCAGGGAACAAATAAAAAAAACCACAAGGAGACACAATAACACGGGGTTCCAATCTGTAAAACAGAAAAACGGGTTCGCATACCACTTTGTAACAAAAGAGAAACAGGGTTTCACTCATACATAGGAGAAACACTGTAGAACAACTCGTTCGTGACTTCCTCAGATAGTGAATACTATGAACCTTGCATGAATGGAATCAATAATGACTAAAACATTATGGGTGACTCCGGAAATAATGGGAGGGGAACGCATTCACGTGCTTACTTGCTTCAGAAGAAAGAATATGGCTTGCCTAGACTACAGGCTGCAAACTTTCTTAGATATGAAATCTAACTTCCATACCTCACCCTACCCAAGGCATTAACTGCCTCAATGTACTCTTCTAGAAGAATTGAATGATTGAGTTCAGAGGACAAAAGGTAGCTAAGGGCTTATGGGTTTTCTTATTGACATATGTCCTCACCCTATGGCTCAGGGGTTAGGACAACTCCCCTCCCTATTCCTTGTGAAGTCATGCCCCCATATCTTTCATTGCAGTTCATAGCTAGTTGTGGCATTTTATTAAATTGCATATTTACATTATATTTCAAAATATAATGTGCCTGACTTAGCACTATACCCATCGGCATCAATATTTGTTGCAAATACATAAAAAACCAAATCAATGGAAGGGCCTTGGGCTTGAGCTCCTTGCCATGATTTAAATAAATTATCTACATCATGTAAAATTTAATACCATGGGGTAAAAACTGGCCCTGTTACATTCCCCTCCCCCTTCATTATCAATGTGCCAATCACATGGAATCCTCCAGCTCCCATGTAGCCTCATCAGGACTGTAGTGCTTTCACTACACCTTTACATGTCCAACGACCTGATTCTAGAGCACTATGACATTCTTATCAAGGATGTGCAATGGATTGGTTTGGAACTCTCCCTTGGATTCCACCTAAATCACATCCCAATTTATCACATGGTTAGGATCATGTACATATTTCTCAAGTAAAGAAACATGAAAAAAATTATGAGCTCTAGTGCTAGCAGGAAATGTAAGTCTATATTCAAATGGACCTATTCTTTCAAGCACTTAAAAACTCCCACAATATCTAGGTGACAACTTGGCACAACTTTGAGCTTCAAGGAACTCTTCCTTGCCCCACTCCAAGATAAGCATGATCCCCAATACTGAACTCCCTATGCACTCTATTCTTATCTACATATATCTTATGTCTATCTTGGGATGCTTTCAGGTTCTTCCTGATCTTTACAACCTATTGCTCCATTTCCTTGAGTAATTATGGACCAAGCACAATCTTGTTCACTGGATTTTCCCAATTCACTGGTGTCCTACACCTTCTTCCATACAAAGCTTCATATGGACTCATTCCCAATGATGCTTGCTATCTATTATTATAAGCAAATTCTACCAAGTGTAAATAATCCTCCCACTTGGTTGGTTTTTCCATCACATAAATGTGAACCATGTCTTCTAGCACCTAATTCATCTCTCTATTTTCCCATCAATCTAAGGATGGTAGGCGGTGTTGAAGTTCAACTTTGTACCCAAATCTGCAAATAGACTTTTCCAAAAATTGGAAGTAAACTTTGTATCCCTGTCAGAAATTATTGCCTTAGGAAATCCATACAATGTGAAAATATCCTTCATGAAGATCTTTGCAATGGAATCAGCCTTATATGTTGACTTGACCGGTACAAAATGTGACACCTTTATCAACTTGTCCACCACAACCATGATGGAATCATGTTGTCTCATAGTCATTGGCAATCCTATAATAAAATCCAAGGAAATAAATTCCCATTTCCATTCTGAAACTGGAAAAGGCTGCAATAAACCTGTTGGGTGTTGATGCTCAAGCTTCACATGTTGATATTTCATGCACTTAGAAATATACTCAGCAATGTCCTTTTTAAATCCTGGCCAAAAATACTACTTTCTGGCTGTAGGAATTGTTTTCTGATATCCTGGGTGACTAGAACTTTGGAGCTTGATGGATTTCATCCATAACAATTCTCCTCAATTATGCTACATCTGGATTGTAAATTCTATTCTTATAGGTAAGAATATCATCTTCTTCCAATTTATATCCTTCATACTTCCTTTCAAGGCTTTGACGTTGCTGCAACTTGTCCTTTATCAGCACATATATTTCATCCTCAACAGTATGATTAATAATTTGTTCTCTCAAATCTGGTTGGCAAATACTAAGAGATTCCAAATGCATTTCATGCACCATCCTACAGAGTGCAACGACCACCTTATTTTCTTTTCCTTTTATGTGTTTGATTTAAAAATCAAACTCACACAAAAACTTCATCCATCTAGCTTGTCTAGAATTTAGAGTTGGTTTATCAAACAAATATTTCATACCATAGTGGTCTGTCCTTAGCTCAAATTTTCTTCCCATTAAGTAATGTCTCCACATCTTGAGAGCATGTACTATCTCTGCAAGTTCTAGCTCATGAGTAGCATAGTTCTTCCCATGCTCCTTCAACTTTCTTAACTCATAGAGTACCACGTGGCAGTCTTGCATAAGAACTTCTCCAAGTCCTTGATTACATGCAACAATGCACACCACAAAGTCTTTTTCTGGGTCTGCAATTTTCAAAATTGGTGCACTTGTAAGAAGATTCTTCAACTATTCGAAGCTTTCTTCACATCTTGGTGTCCATTCAAACTTTATCCCCTTCTTTTGCAAAGAAGTGATTGAATGTGCAAACTTGGAGAATCCTTCAATGAACCTCCTGTAGTATCCTGCAAGTACCATAAAAGATCTCACATCTGTCACATTTCTTGGAGTTGGCCAATTTATAATGGCCTCAATATTTTCAGGGTTCACAGATATGCCCTCCTCTGAGATAAAGTGACCCAAATAATGAATTTTATCTTTATAAAAGTCACATTTTCTCAACTTTACATACAACTTATTCTCCCTTAGCAATTTCAATACCATTATCAAATGTTCTTCATGCTCTTATTCATTCTTAGAATAAATAAGAATGTCATCTAGGAAGACAAGAACAAACTTGTCTAGATACTTGTTTAAAACACTATTCATGAGACACATGAATGTATATGGTGCATTTGTGAGAATGAATGGTACCACTACAAACTCACAGTGTCCATACCTTGTTCTAAAGGTTGTCTTATGAATATCTTCATCTTTGATTCTTACCTAATGGTAACCAGGCCTCAAGTCTATCTTAGAAAATACCTTTGCTCCTCTCATTTGATAAAAAAAGGTCATCAATTCGAGGTAAAGGGTATTTATTCTTCACAATAACCTTGTTCAACTGTCTGTAATCAATACATAACCCAAGTGTTCCATATTTATTTTTCACAAATGGAATTGGTGCTCCCCAAGGGGACACACTTGGCCTAATATACTTATTTTCCAACAATTCTTGCAGCTGCATTTTCAGCTCTATCAATTCTAGTGTGCTCATCCTTTAGGGTGCCTTGGAAACTGGTGCTACTCTAGGCACAAGGTCAATTGTAAAATCAATGTCTCTCTTTGGAAAAAGTCCTGGAATCTCATCAGGGAAAACATCCTTGAATTCTTGCAATAATTGAAAGTCGTCCAACCCAAGTATTTCATTCTCCATTGCTTCCAAAATATGAGATGCATACAATATGCAACCTTTCCTGTAGAACTTCTTTAGCTGCATTACTGAAATCTGCCTGACAAAAATCACCTTTGGAATACCTCTTACAACCCTTAGGTTTCCTTATTCATCCATGCATTCAAATGTCTTATTGTAACAGTCAAGATTACCTCTGTTCACTTCTAACCAGTCCATTGCAATGAGAATATCATAGGAACCAAGTGGCAGAACATTCAAATCTGCACAAGTGACTAATCTGTCCATGACTGATGGACATATTTCTACCACTTCACTAACTTTTCTCTTGATTCTAGTGGCTAGCTGAACTAACCAAGATTTGTTACGATTTAACTTCTTAAAGGCACAAATATCAACAATTCTAGGAGTGATATAACTGTGAGTAGATCCAAGGTTAATCAAAACAGAAACAAATTGCTCAACAATATTACCTTCAACTTCAACCACCGTTGACTGATGATCTTCCTGACGGTCCTCTAGCACTGCATAAATTATAGGGACGGTCCTTGCTACTTGACCCACCGTTTTATCTCTTTGGGAGTTGTGATATTACCTTACATACCCATGCTCACGTGGACAGTTCCTACGCATGTGGTTTCCTCCACATCCCCAACATTTGAGTGGTTCTCTGATATCTTTTAGATCTCTTGGCCTATCTTCCATCACTCTGGTTGGCTTAGTCACAGCTTGTGATGCCTTCCTTTGCTTATTTCGGAAGTGAGAAGGTTTGAAACCTTTTCTTCCTTTGGTTAAACTTTTCATTATTTTTGTCCTTCCATGCCTTATGGATATTAGGTTTTCTTTTGTTCTGACCATAGCAATACTTGGCCTTCCTTATAGCCTCTTCTAGAGTTCTAGGTTCATCAAACTCAATTCTGTCATTGTATGACTGAGGTAGCCCACTCAGAAAACATTGAATTTTCACTTTATCATCCCTGATGTATCTGACATACCTCAAAAACTCCAAGAATTTGTTTGCATATTCTTCCATAGTCAGCTGTCCCAATCTCATCTCATTGAACTCTTTAATCTTGCCATCATAGTACATGTCCGAGAGGTACTTCTGCTTGAAATAATTCTTGAACTGCTTCCACATGATCTTTTTGTCGTTGATCTTCCTTAATTTTCTGAGCTTCTCCCACCATATAGATGCTCTTCCATTCAGATTGAAGATGGCTACCCTTACCTTCATATTTCCCGACTAGTCTTGGACTTGGACATATTTTTTCATCCCAAGAAGCCAAGCTTTAGCTTCTTGACCAGATTTTACCTCACCATTAAAGGTAGGAGGAATTTCCTTCTTAAATTCATCACGTGAACCATCTCGGTAACGCCTCTTTCTCTTATTCATGTGAGAAGAAGAGCTTGAACCCTCAATGGATCCTTCTGAGTCAGATGATCCACTAGAATACATTTTTCTTCTTATGGCACTGTTCCTACTTCCTTCTGTATATACTGCCCGATGCCTAGATTTCATCTGCCTTTGGATGTTTGTCAAACTCTGTAGCATGGCTGCATTCAACTAATTCTTCCCTTCCTGAGCTTTAATCATTTTCTCATTGTCTTCTATGCAACTTTGCAATCCCACCCTTAGGATTCCCATGGTGGCTGCAATATCTGAGGGAGTCTCTTTATATCCCCTTCCATTGGATTCTATCTCATAATTTCCAACTCAAATGTTTTCCCCCATAGAATCTGCCTCGAATTCATAGGGGCCTTGTGCATCGTTCATGCTGTAGGTCCTCATGGCTGAGCCAAAACCAACTTTTCCAAACTGCACTATGATTCTAAAAAATGTGTTAACAAACATATTGTTAGTTGCATAACAATTGTGTTGTAACCAATAGCTCTGAAAACTAATCACTTGGCCCATCCAGGCCCAATGTTGTAACTAATATCTTTGATACCACAATGTAATGTTCCCTCTTGCCTTGGAGGAGGACATGACCACTAATCCTGATCTGATACAACAATGTAGCATCCCTGATACTTTACTACTGCTCTCTCTGATACCATATGTCCATGAACCCGGTGTGTCACATACCCCAATTTTGTAAAATTATGTAATTATTTTATTTTATTTTCTAAGACATTATGTTAAACTTAATCCTAAGTAGGGATTGATGACTCAGCAGAGTCAACAGTTATGGAGTGTAATTGAAAATATTTTATTAATAATAAATATATTATGGAGACAACAGCATGGGAGAGCTGTTAAAAGAGGTTACTGGTCAAACTGGGTATTGGAACTAGGTGGAGAGGCAAAGGACAAGTGGCGGCATCCTCAAGCACTTCCTAAGTTGCAGGTGGCAACTTCCCTATATTTGGGGTCATGATTCCCCAAGAAAGTGGAATGTGGGCAGGTGGCTCATTAAATGACAGTTATCCCAATTAAGACCTAGGCAATCTTTAAAAGTACTCAATGAAGAGAGCTGAGGCTGCTCAGTTTTTACTCCAGGAAGAATTCATTTAGCTGAATGTGATTCAGGAGTTTTCATTTGAGGAAAAGGGAAAATAGTAAGGAAGTGATTGTGAGTGAATGTTTGCAGGAACTTGAAGCTGATTACAGCTAGTTGAGCTGTGGAAACTGTCTCAAAGATTCTGAGTTAATATAGAGCTGAAGGACTGTATATGTTTTGCTGCACCTAGTTCCAATCCAGGGAGACCAGATCAAGCTCGGGGGTCCTGAGAAGTCGCTGTTTGAGCGCTCTCCAGGAATTGGCAGGGAGGAACGGCCTCCCATTGCTGTTGTTGTCCACAGCAGTTTAACAGGTTTTTCATTTATATCTCTATATCCTTCTGTGCATAAATAGATAAACAGTATAATTGTTTAAGTATCTGAAAGGAATTGTTAGTACTTTGAACTGTTAGTGTAAAAACTTGTTAGTATTACCATGTTTTTCCACACCTGATATCATCAGGTAGTACTCTAGCATGGTATCTCAAAGCTTAGAAGAAGTAATCTCCTAAACTGAGTTCCCTAGTCTATTTTACTTTTATTACAATTGTTTTACTGTGCATTTATCTTTTATTTAAGCTATCTCACTTGCAGCTTTATTTAAATCTGAACTGTATTCTGTTCTTTGAAAAAGAATTAACTGTGCATAAGAAAGAAAGACTAAGTATACTTAAAATATAAGTTATATTCATTTCTTTTCTGTATAAAGTAAATGCATTACAGATTAAAGATTTAGGTATTATCAGTAGGGTTTCGTATTTTTACATTATAGCAAAAGAAAACAGAATTTCTGCATATCAGTATTGCTATCAGAACTACAACATACTTTATGAGTTGTCATTTTAAAAGAAATAGACCTTATTTTTATGTAGAAGTGTTTTTATTGTAATTATTAATAGTTTACTTAAATATTAAACAAAATGAAAGAGACTTTAAATTCAAGATCAGTAATAATACATTATATTAACAATACTCTTATTTACATCTTTGAAATAATAATAAATTCTAAGTAATGATATTTCTAGGATTTAAAAT
>LPNX010128355.1:16226-37264 GCA_001517045.1 Pseudotsuga menziesii
GTCTAATGAAATCTAATTGTAGAGTTATAGTCGCATAAATTATACAGTATATACCTTGCGACCAATTACCATAACGTAATAACGTTAACAAGGAGTCTAACCCATGCTTTTACCTGTCAAATGTTATTATTTTATGAGTTATTTTTCTCAAGGAGTGACCATATGCAACATGGGAAATAGTTCTTTATCATGAATTATATTATTATAAATGTCTATGTCCATAATTATTCAAAGAACTCTGTTTATTTACATGAATTGAACTGGTGATATTAACCAATCAAAAAGGGCGACATTTTAAAAACTGTAATAGCCTTTGTCAACCCTTAAATTCACTAATGAACATTACTTTTGCAGCTTTTACTAGTGCTAGTAATTTCAATAATTTTTATAGGCAGTATTGGAAAAGAAATCTGTGTAAACTGCCATCCTTATCTCTGAATTTCCATTCAACTGAAGAGATCATAAATATATCGGGAAATGACAATTCTTTTCTTTAGTGTCTTTTAACCTATCTTATCATTTATTGTTTTATATCAAAAATGAAATAAAGGAGGCTATACCTGTAGAAGTTGAATAGTCCGTTTAACATGCATTTAGTTCTCTACTGAAAGCACTTGATAATAGCATATGATTTATTTTACTCTAGAATGATCTGTTAGCAGCAATCCCAAAAACTTTACCTGTCAATCTGTAAGATAAAGGAAAACTGTGTTCGTTAGCTTTATAGCTAAGTAAGCCCAGTCTAACGTAGTATATCCACTTGCTGTTGCAAACAGAGAACAATCAGAAAACTGAAGAAAGAAAAACTCAACTAACATTCCAACCAAGTAAAGATCTTACAGTTACAAAATAAATAGCATTTAACTAATCAGTATTTTAACGATTGTGTTAACATACAATTATGCTATTTAAAAGTTTTTAAATTTCTTGAAAATTTTGGGGTTCTGACACGGTGCCCATACACCTGACTGATATGTGGAATAATTTAAAACTTATTATTTCTTTTTCTTTAACACATTCATGGTTCATATAACATCCTTTAACATTCATTCTCAGGCTTAAAAACCACTCTAACAGTTGTTCTGCATCTCACAGATCCATTCTGTGACGAGAAGAACCTTTTCCGCATTGAATCTGTCCTTTCCACCTTCGTCCTTCCACATTCCTCAGTGTGACTTGATGCAGGAGGAGATCTGCAAAATGCCACTACAATTTCCTGACTTTCTGCTTTCCACATTTTTCCTTTTCGCCCTTTTTTGTGGACTTCAGGAATCAGAAACTTAACATACGACGGAACCATCTCACCACATTTCGCATTCCTCCTTTTTGTCTTCCACTGCGGACTGTGGGAATCAGAAACTTAACATGCGACAGAATCCTTTATCCACATTTATGCCTTCTGCATTACGCCTTTCCGCCTTCTGTTGCAGACTGTGCAAATTGGAAACTTAAAAAATGAAACCTTCATTTGTTCACCTTCCGCTTTCCACCTTCTTCCTTTTGCATTCCACGGGAGGACTTCGAATCATGGAAAACCAAAACTTGGTCTCATTTCTCTTTCTTTTTTTAGATATCCACCTCCCACCTCCCGTCTTCCGTAGGCGACCTCCAAGGTGCAGAAATCTACACTTTGCCTTAGAAATTTTGACTCTTTTTCTGCTTCCGTATTATGCCTTCCGCGGGAGGATTCTAGGGTGCAGAAAACCAACATTCTTCCCTGTTTCAACTTCTCTTTTCACCTCTTTCCTTCTGCAGGCGAACTCCAAGGTGCGGAAACCAATATTCTGCCTTTTCTTTTTCCCGTTTTTTTCTAGCTTTGGAATTCCGACTTCCACCTTCCGCGAGAGGATTCTGGGGTGCGAAAAAACACATATTACCTTAATATAACTTCATTTTGACCCTGTAACCAGGCTTCTAGCCTCCACGAACTTAAGCAAAATGAATTGGAAATACAAGACATAAATAGATTCAAAATGTAGGGACATTTAACAACAATAAATTCTACTTAAATATTCAATAATCATTCAACATAATCAGCACATTCATAAAAAAATACATTCCAGAAATAACACAACAGAGAATACTTATCTTGAAGATGAATTTGTCCTGCAACTAGCTATGCCGCTGCAATGTTCCACCCAACCATAGGCCATTTGTGTTCGTTAATCTCTCAACACAAATTCCACCACCGAGATGGATATGATTTCCACAAGGAACTAGGGAATAACAAGCTCAGACATAGCCAGACATATCAAACACAGTCAATCCAACCTACATTTGGGTTTATCAGACTGTCCATCCAAGCCAATACACAAATGGGTTTATTAAGATGTAGAAAAACAAGCCAATACACTATTGGTTTTATTAAGCTACCCAGCCAGGCCATCACTAGTTGGGTTTATCAGAATGCAGGAATTCAAGCCAACATTCACATTAAAGACCAACCAAACCAACTAACATATGGGTTTATCAAGCCACACAGCCAAGCCATCTTACTGCTGGGTTTATTAGGCTTCTCATCCAAGCCAACTAACAATTGGGTTTATCAAGATGTCCAGCCAAGGATCACACATGGCCAAAACACATCAAGACACAACTAAGGAAACACACCGTTGGATTTATTAGGCTACACAGGAAGTGGTTCAGACATAGCCAAAAATGCACAACAAGACACAACCAAGCCAACTACCAGTTGGGTTATCAGGTTACTCAGCCAAGGAAATTTTCGATTGGGTTTATCAGGTTGCCCATCCAAGCCAATATACCATTAGGTTTATCAGGTTGTCAGCCAAGCCAATCTACGTTTAGGTTTATCAGGCTACTAAGGCAGTGGAAAGGAAGAATGGCTAAGCTAGTGGCTCATTCATAGAGCTAAGGACAACTCCACAAGATCTATCTAGCCTGACATCCACAATACCTACACACCTAACACAAGGAAGTGTCCCCTTCTCTGCTACACAGTCCCTTAGGCTATACCTTCCCTTCTAGTGCTCTTTAGGATGTGCATAAAAGATTCACCAACCATTCTTGTATTTTCGTGAGGTTTCTCTCTGCACTAGGTTTATCAAGCCAATTCGTCGTCTCTTACACTCCTAAGTCTTGCATACAGTTCAGACCCAAACCATGGAACAATATCAACCACAATGAGACACATCAACACAAGGCTCCACTCTGTAACACAGACAAACATGTTTGCATACCACTCGGTAACACAGGAGAAACACTGCAGAACAACTCGTTCGCGACTTCCCTGGATAGTGAATAACTGAACCCTATGTGAATGGAATCGGGAATGATTAAAAAAAAATTGGAGACTCTGGAAATGACGATTTGGGAATGCATTCACATGATTACTTTCTTCAGAAACAAGAATGCATCTTCCCCAAACTACAGGCTACAAGATTGCTCAGACATGAAATCCGACTTCCATACCTCGTGGTGCCCAAGTCATTAACTACCACAACCGCTCTTTTGGAAGAATTGGATGATTGAGTGCAGAGGACAAAAGGTAGTTTAGGGTTTATGGGTTTTCCAATTGACATCTGGCCTCACCCTATGGCTCAGGGGTTTGGACAACTCCTCTCCCCATTCCTTGTGAAATCATGCCCCCATTTCTTTCATTGCAGTTCATAGCTAGTTGTGGTAATTTATTAAATTGCATACTTACATGATATTTCAAAATATAATGTGCCTGACTTAGCACTATACACGTCAGCATCAACCTTGATCATCGATACATAAAACACCAAATCAATGGCAAGGCCTTAGCCTTGAGATCCTTGCCATGATTTAAATACAATATATACATCATGTACAATTTAATACCATGGGGTCAAAACCCTGGTGTTACATTGACATATTTATTCCTAAAATCATGTGATCTGATTTGATGATGTTTTTTCTCTTTATGATGATTTATTTATTCTAAACTTGTTTTAGAAATAAATAAATAAACCACAACTAAAGAATCATTTGAGAGAAAAAAATGACAATGGTTTATTTATTCTGAACATGTTTTAGAAATAAATAAATAAACCAAAATTGATGAATCATTAAGAAAAAAAAATGATAAATAACATAGACAAGATGATGTATTTTTTATAAGTAATTTAATAACAATATTTGATAAATTTTTATATTAATAAACCATATTTTAGGTGTAGGGAGGTTTAAGAGCGTATGAAATGAACATGTTCTCTGAGGTACTTAATTATGTATAACTAATATCTAATGAAATCTTGAAAACCACTACTCACATCAAACTACATAATTTACATGAATTAATGCATTCTTAACCAATGACAATGTCTATATTCTTAGGAGTTCAGTGATATTACATTAACTAAGAAGGTCACTCTAAGAAAATGTTACTCCTAACCTACATGTTGTCATCATTCAATATCATTATTGAAAAAACTAATCCTGGGCTATATTTGGTTTGCAAGACGAACATTGTTCCGGGAGTGTCCACTCTTAATCTGCCATGCATCAGTTCTATATGTATTCAAATACCAATAACTTAAATTTGAGATGCAATGCAAGACCTTGAAGATGTTAGGCAGTGCCAGTCCCAAAGGAATACCCTTTTTGGAGAGCTTAGTGTTTTACACCTTAGAATTAGGGGCTGCTGATGGTTTTTTGAAAATATGATCACTCTGAAAATATTGTACTAATTGTATGCGTTTTGAAATTACTTCGAAGGTTACTAAAATATGCGTATCTAAATTTTCCTCCAAAAATTTCAAGATGTTTCATAATTTTGATAACTAAAAAGTTAAAGTAATATAACTTTGGAGAAAGTTCATTGTGACAGTAGATGTGATATTGCAGCATTGTCTTTAATGTCACGGATACCACCCAACTGGAAATGGAAACGTGTAGGACGTGTTGATGTGGGATTTGTGGGATTTATAGAACCATCACAGTGGAGATTACATTTGAACTTTGATCAAAGTATCAAGATATGAAATGTGATGGATATAGTTTATAGTTTATGTTAGATTTATTTTTTGTACATACAAAACGAGCTATATTTAATATATTATAATTTTGTAATATTATTTTGAATTGCTTTAAATGTTATATTGTTTTTTTATAAATATATTAGTATTTATTATAAATTTAATTGGAACTAAAGCATTGTGAAAAAGATAAATAAAGAGTGAAAAGCTTACTTTGGGATAGAAAACAATTATAATTCAGAGAATATAGTGATGTGCCATAGAATAAGTTTTTTTTAAAATTCATGTCATTTATGGGTGTGAAGTTTGGCGTTGCAACATTTCTCAAGAATCCTAAAGAAAGATCGAACAAATTCAAGAACATGTTATCATGTATAACTTCAAAGTTAAGAGGAATACACTCTATCCTATTCTCCTTGAGCCCAAAATTAAGAGCAATATGCCTCATATTCTCCTTATAGAAGTGAGTCTTCCTCGATGGAAAGCATGGCTATGTCTAGGTACCAGATGTACAAGAATAAGATAAATAACATGGAAGACCAAACACTCCATAAATTGCTTTAAATTTTAGTCAAGGTCATCTTAGGCTGAAGATAGGATTGTATAAGGATGCCATGGCTTGGTTAAATCATTGGGTGATTGACGGAAATACCACTCTACAAGAAATCAACAACCTCAAAAATACTATCTCATGGGAGTTCATAGAGAGAATGTGGGACAAGAAAAATTTAGAGAGAAAAAGAAAGTTAAGATATTACAAGGAAGTCATTAATCATAATCTGAAATATTAGAAGTACATCTCTTTCTTAACTAGTTCAAAGAAGAAGATTAATATAGCAAAGATAAAAACCAACTCCCATTAGTCTCATAGTGAAAGAGTGTGATGGTCAATTCCTACAATCGGCTATGGGAGGAAAGGATTTGCCACTTATATGAGTCTATGAGGACAAATGCCACTTTTTTTAAGAGTGCATGCTTACACCCATGATAGATTTATGTTTCCTAACATTTTCTATAATTCTAATCTACATGATCTTTTTACTTTTCAAAACTATGGTGACTTACAAAGCCTTATTTCTCAACTTTTTACTTGCAAAAATCCAAATTTACAAAAATCTAAATAATATCTTTCTTTAGTGTAGGGTAATAATCATCATCATCTATTTTTATTGTTTAAATTGTATTTCTAAATATATAAATTAATAAATGGATTTAGTTCTTTTAAATATCTTTATTGCATTTTTAATGTGCAATCTTCACAACTTATGTTTATAATTTCAATAATTCTTCTTAAAATTAAGATTCCAATTAGAGAATTATGATTAAGATTAAAGAGTTTATTTTTATTATTGAAGTCTTAACTTAATAATAAGAAATTTTAGATGGTAATTTTATTTTTAAGATTGCATTTTAAAATATTTAAGTTTATTTAAATTGATTTTTACAATAAATGTTTATAGTTTTAGAAGTTCAAGTGAACTAACAAATATGTTTTTTTTAATTGTAAGAGAATGAGACAAGTATATAAAAGTATATTAAGGTGGTCTAAAATTTAAGAAAACTTTTATATATATATAAAGGTAATCTACTTTGATGTTTTAACTTTTATTCTACCCTTGAAGTCCCAAAAAATAATCGTTCTAATAAGTATTATTACCATGTGATTGGAAAAAAATGTGGGTCTTGTTTGTTGTCACAATCATTTTTAGGGGATTACACTATTTATCTTGTCATAATGCTGGTGTCATGGTTGGAAATGGTTGTTTTGGGAGTTGTTTAAAGGGTTTATAATTTTTTATTTATTATAAAATAAATTTTTTTATGATAAAAATATATTTAAATTTTTTAATTATTATAAATATATAAATTATGTAATTTCAACCAATTTATTTATATAAAAAATTTAACAAACATTCAAATTATACAATTTTAAAATAAAATTTCTAACATATGAGCCATCACTCAAACAAATATTAATAATGAAAATAATATATATATATATATATATATATATATATATATTACAATCAATGAAGCCCACCAACTACACACAACTGAGCAAGATGTGTGTGTGTGTGTGTCAATTAGTGAAACCTTTCAGGTGCACATAATTGAGCTAGAGCTAGAGTAGAGCACTTGGAACAAAAAACCTTAAACATGGGCCAAGCCAGCCTTAATGTTGGACGTGAGAACCATCTCTCCCAATGCAAGTAGAGCTTAAAGGCTCCAACACCAACTAGAAAGCTGAATAAAAGCCATGCACGAAATAGAACGTGGGCTATATATACATATGGTTGAAGTAATGAAAGTATGCTTTGAAGTTTACATTAAGATACAAGGCACACTTGTTCCAAGTATTGATATTTATTTAAAGCTTCCAAATCCTATCATAATATGTGATGCACATTGAAAAGAGGTATATAGTTATTCTCAAAGATGGTTGAATTCCTCACCAACCAAATGCCCCATGAGACCCTTAAGGGTAGTGTTTTATACTCTTTGAGTTCTTTGTGCAGCTAATAGTTTTTAAAACATATTAAATGGTGTTTTCCCTTCCCAATTGTCTTTGGTACTTATCAACAAATCCATCTCAACAAAAACCATACAAAAAAATAACAATATTATAGACAAATGATTCATAGTTTTAATTTTCTTTTTGTGCAAAGAACATATGCTAAGCGTACCTATTTTCTTTTTCAAAAGCTTCCCCTCTAAGGGATTTGTTCTTTAAGGCTAACCACATGAACACTCTTGTTTTCAAAGGGGCCTTAAACCTCCACACATATTTCTAGCACCATAGGTCTTATCTTTGGTTATTATTTAGAAATATTGTTTTTTATCCCAATTTGGTTGTATATAACCCTAAAGTAGATTTCCTAGACCGCACTAGTTCATCAACATCTTCTCTAAATTTTGCATGGCTTACTCTTGACTTCCATGTATATGCATTCCAAGGCTCTCTCTCCATTCCTACTACATCTAAAAACTCTATATTTTTTCATCCTTGCTATGATAAATTAGTAAGTTTTGTGTATGTATCCTAGACTAATGTATAGATCTCCTTCTCATGAAAGGTCTTTAATCAATTTTTTAAATAGATCATATGCCTCTCCACATCCCACTCAACGATTAAGATCCACCCTCACCTTTTCCCCATTGCCTACTCTCCAAGCCAACCAACTTTCCACTAAGGTGAAGGATAACACTACATCTTTCCATATTGTTGATACAATGTAAAATGCTTTATTTGGCTTTCTAATCCATTCTTCAACAAAATAAGGTTCTATATAATTTTGTGTCCTTTACCTCTACCCTTCTTTCTTTGAACATTTAACTTATAGAAATGATGGTAATATTTGATATCCTTGTTGCTATATATTGGAGTTGAATTTGATTATGATTTTGTATATTCTTCATTGATATGTTTAGGTAGTTTTGAAACATTTTCTTTAATGCTAGCCTTGATTAATTTTATCTTTATTCTTCTATGATGATTAATTTATCTTTAGTCTTTTATGATGATTTTGTTTCTTATTTAAGGGTCTCTTTTAAATTTCCATTTTCATGCTTGCGATCTATATCTAAGAGGACATGAGAGGTTGATGGTTTTCAATAATGCTCTATCATATGGTGTATTTTCACAAATGGGGATCATATTTCTTTTTTACAAATCAAAATGGGTATTCATAAAAATATTTGTTTATTTATTATGACAATTGAAGTTGATATCTAACCTTCTTTTTGTTTACATATCTATTTAAAGATAATTGAGAAAATGAAGGAAAATACATATGAATGGAATGCTAATGTTCAAGAAACAAAACAGATTAGTTGATAAATGTAGCTGTACAATAATTGTGACCTCAATCACCATCCTTCCATGGTGCACAATCTTCCGTCCATTCCCACAATCCAAGAGGGAGACAAAGATACAAAGAGATACAAATACAAAATGTGCCGCAAAAACACCAACTAAAATTCTTCAAATTATTTGAAAATATTCAAATTTATTTTATTTAAATTCTTCTATATTATTTAAAATTTATTTTATATAAATTCTCTTTATATTGTTTAAATGATTATATATATAGATTATTTGAAAATAAGTTTTGAGTAACTAGTTCATTTAAGATGGGAAAATCGCTTACGAATATATCTTGTTCTTAATCCCACTTTTAACCACAAACTTTTATATAAAAAACGTGTTTTATATATATATAGCTTAACTTTATAAAAGCACTTCAAAGTTAGATCTTGTACTGCCAAATTCTTCTACATATTCATGTCTGCAAACAACCATTCGAGAAAACGACATGCAAATAGTAATTGGAGAGCTATGCAACTAGCATCACAAATAACCGTTCCGTGTAGGAAAGTTTAAGCTATTCAGGACATCATTCCAAAATTATTAAAATACGTTGAATGGTCAATATAGTTCGAGAGAGTCACTTCAACTTTAAGTGTCTGTCAGCATAACACGCAGACAGACCTACATGCTACAACTGCCATTCATACAGATGGTGATGAAGTTACGAAAACATCATTAAAGGTGGTGTACAAATATAATAGTTTTCAATTATAGCTTATAGTTTATTGCATATAATTACAAGAAATAAAGAAAAGCAAAGACTTCGTTAAAAAAAAAAACTTCATTAAAGATAGAATTGAAGTGACAACATTTTTTTTCCATTTCGAGGTTCAATTAAATTTAATAATTTAATGTTAATAAAGTAAAATTACGAAAACATGAAGATATAGGATTTTTATTAAAAGAGAGGATTGAAGTGACAAAAGAACCTTCTACAAGTCAAAAGCTAATGGTCGATGAAGCCTCACAATTTGATTTATTCAGATATTCACTTTACTTCTAAGAAAATCTATCAATTTTAAGTTGTACTTTTTCATAAGTTTGAATGAGAAAATAATCTTAACTATATCAAATTTTAAGTTGGTACTTTTTCACAAGATTGAATAGGAACATAGCTTTAATTGCAACACCAAATTGTTTTTATATGTTTTTTCAAGGAAAGATTTATTATGAGTTTATGAGAAATTTTAATAATCTTTGTTTCGAAGAGACATTCTATATGTCAGTAGAGATATATGTAAGTTTTTCTATGTTCATCCTAAAACTGACATGTGTTTTTTATAAAAAATAATAAAATGTTCTAAAAATTAATATGTCTACTCAATTTAGATTTAAAATAGTTTTTTAAACCACATATAACATATATAAGAGTACAAATTAAAACTATAAACATTCCATTTGCATTTTCTTAACATTTCCACTCTAAAAAAGAAGTTTTCATTTAGAAAGATTTGATTGGACATTAATATTTCCACTCTAAAAAAGGAGTTTTCATTTAGAAAGATTTGATTAGATATTAATATTTTCACTTAAAAAAAGGAGTTATCATGTAGAAAGATTTAATTAAGTGTTTGGTTGATCTTTTTAAGATTACTCTATACTTTACTCTCTTTAATATTTTTGGTATAAGTATGAATAAAAGGTAAATACAGATAAAATGGTAAGTAGAAAAACATAACCAATAAAATAAAGTTAGCCCCAAGAGTTAGTGGAGCACCTGTCGCTTAAGCACCTCTGCTATCGCGGAGAAAAAAAAATGACAAATAACATAGCCAAGATGATGTATTTTTATAAGTGAATTAATAAACCGGATTTGGTCAGTTTAGTTCAGGTGCAAGGAGGTTTTAAAGCCTAACAAAATGTTCTTTGATCTTAATTGTGTATCTCTGCAAATAAATCCAAAGTAAAGCTTCCTATAACGGATATTTATGATCAAATCTTGCAAGCCAGTTCTCACAGCAAACTACACATTTTACAATTAATGCATTTTACATATCTTCACTCGTAAGAACTCAACGATATTACAGTAACCAAGAAAGTCACTCTAAAACGTCCCCCAATACCGTCACACTATAATCTATATCACAAAGTCGCCTCAACACATCGTCACCAATGACGAACTTAGAATGCAATTTCATGACGAAAAGGGAAGCCTCATTCAACATGGGGCACACGCAGGTGCCTTACAGAGCATTGCAGCTCCCTAAAACTTTCAATTGTATTCCACTCAAAGAGAGTGTAACATACTCCTGCCAACCTAAATGTTACCATTTAGTTTCATAAATGAAAACAATAATCCTGGGCTATATTTGGTCATGGCAATTCCATAATCCGAATACTCTACAGGGAGTGGCCACTCTTAAATATCTGCCATGTACCAATTCCATATGTAGTATTTAGATACCAATAACTTAAATCCGAATCTAGATGTAACACATGAGCTTTAAGATGTTGGCATCTCTGACCTCGAGACAGTCCCAGAAAGCAATCCCGTCTCTGGGAGTTGCACGCTACTTGCAGGTCTTCCCGGAAAGTAATTGCTCACTCTGGTTTTGGAATTGAAACAGCCAAAATAAATCACACACGAAAACAATATAATAACTACAATCGGGACTAAAATTATGAGTAAATAATGATGTGAAAATGAATGCCCTTTTGTGGAAGAACACGATCTGATCCCAATGTTGAAAGCTGGATCACCACAGAGGTTGGGATTGCCAAGAAAGCTATCTTTAAATGCCGAAACCTGGAATGTGTATGGAATTGAGCCAGACAAGTTGTTCCAAGACACGTTGAAACTGTCTAACCTCAGATGCTCAAGTTCAAGGGGAATTACCCCCTGAAGTAGATTGTTTGACAGGTCCAGAGCTTTTAAAGTTGACACGGAGCCTAACCAAGCTGGAATTTCTCCTGTTAACCGGTTGTTGGCAAGATTCAGCTTTGAGAGATTCAGTGTCAAAGACATTATCCCTTTTGGAATTTCCCCAGACAGTAAATTGCGATCGAGCTCGAGGTTATTGATTGAACCCATGCCGAGGAGCTCATCGGGAAGATGTCCCCAAAGTCTGTTATTGCTTGCACTAAAGTTCAAGAGATTCCTCAGCTGTCCGATCTGTGGAGGAATGATTCCGCTGAACCGATTGTTGGAGATATGTAAAGATTGCAGGCCTTTCGTTTCGCCAATCTCTATGGGAATGTGACCTTCAAACAGATTATCATAGAGCTTCAATTCTTCAAGTATTTGAGAGCTCCATAACGACAAAGGAACCTCACCACTTAGCTGATTTTGATAGAGTTGTGCGAATATCAGACTGTTGCAAGAGTCTAAGGACAGCAAGCTCCCACTGAAATTATTTGAAAATATAACCAACGCATAAAGCTTTCTTTGCTGGCATAGATTTCTAGGCAGAGAGCCACTAAAATTGTTTTCTGAAACATCAAGAAGCAAAATATCAGAATATGTACCCAAATTCTGTGGCAACCACCCAGTGAGCTTGTTACTGGAAAGATCCAAGTATGTCAGATTAACAAGCATTCCTAGCTGTGCAGGGACAGACCCCGTGAGGCTGTTCTCCCATAAAGACAAGGTTTCCAAGTGGGTCAGATTTGCAATTGTTTCAGGAATCGTTCCATTAAGCTGATTAGTTGAGAAGTCCAGAGCAGATATGCTCTTCAGCTCGCCGATATTGTGCGGGATTTGTCCAGACAGCTGGTTGCTCCAGAGATAGAGTTCTGTTATCTTGGACAACCTCATCAAACTGGCGGGAATGTTCCCTAGGAGATTATTGATAGAGAGATCCAAGCTCTCCAGATAAGACAAATTACCCAACGATGAAGGAATTCTTCCTTCCAGACTGCAGTTTTGCAGCCACAGCTGCTGCAGTTGCGTCAAATTGGCGAGAAAGGCGGGAATCGATCCAGTCAACTGATTATGATTGAGAGACAGTGTCTCCAATTTCGGTAACATGTCGAATCCTGGAGGAACACCCCCATAGAAATTGTTAGACGCCAAGTTCAGATAGCGCAACTCACTTAATTCGTCGATGTGATCCGGCAAGCTTCCGACGAACAGGTTCGCTGACAAATCCAGCGTCTTCAAATGCTTGCAAGCTAACAATCCATCAGGAAATGGACCTTGGAAATCGTTGGATTGCAGGATCAAGTCTGTGAGATTTTGAAGGCCACATATAGTGGAAGTCAAGACTCCTGCAATGAAAGTGTTGGAGAGATTAACTTTAATGACATTGAAGGCAATATTACAAAATACTCCATTCCAGTCACACGGATATTCGTGAGATGAATTCCAGTTGCTCAAAAGCTTATGTTTGTCAATCCAATCCTTCTCTTTTATTTGCAGGAGGATCTTTCCTTCGTGAGATATGGCATTGCACTGAAGAAGAATTAGCAAGAAACTGAGAAAGAATGGGAACAATTTGGATCCGGAAGATCTGATGAAGCATAATCGAGCCATGATGCTTGCTATTTCGGTTTGGCTCAACCGGTCATTCAAAAAGAGTAGACAAACTACTTTCCCAAAACAGATTATATTTAAAAAAATAGGAGTGGATTTGTGGCTGAAGCGAACATCATTGGGCACCATCTCTGGCGCCCTTTTTCTCCCGTTCTTAAATTTCACGATGAACTGATGCCGATTTCATGTCATGAATGGTGATTGTAAACGATGCCGGAAAGTCTCTAATTAAGACATTTTTGTAATTTTATTGGATAAAAACACATTTTTCTAATTTTATTGAACAAAAATTCTGTGTCGGATTTTTTTATTGATTCAAATGTATATAGTTAAAAATGCAATTTTAATGTCTTCTCCCTTCTATGTTTTACAGTTCTGATAGGTCGCCCTTGTACAAAGGTTACGGAGCCAAAACCACCCTTAAATTTTTTAGTTTGGCTTATACTATGTATTTTTTTAGTGTTATTTTTCAGTTCGACTTCATGTCTTTAGAGTAGACTTCGTTATTCTGCCAATATGTAATAGTGTTTTATATTTAATAATAATAGAAAATTTCCTCTCAGTAATATTTAATAATAATAGAAAATTTCCTCTCAGTAATAAAAGAAATGTAATTTTAATGACATAAATTTTAAAATTAAGGATTTATAATTTATGAATTTTTTATATTTTTAAAGATATATATATTACTATTGTTAAAGCAAATAATTTTTATTTTTAAAGTGTATCCATGTTAAATATATGAATATATATAAATATCAGATTTTGAATATATTAAAATTAATAACAAAATATTTGTAATTATTAAAGTTTTTTATTGGAAAATAAAAATTAATTAAAATATTTTATAGTAAAAAGATTTAGAATTGTCAAATATTTTATGTCATTTTTGTTTAACTAAGAGCTTAAAGACTATTTTTTTTATTTGTAAAAGATTTATAATAAAAAAATTACATCTCAAAAAATTAAATCTTTCATCAAAATTTAAAATAAATCTATACGAATTAATGATTAATAATAAATTTAAAATTTGTTCAAATAATTGTATTCATATGATATTTATATTTTTAATAAAATAAAATATAAAAATAAAATAATTATAATAAATATAAAACTTTGAATATCTTTTAAAATAAATAGATATACTAATTAATGATTAATAATAAATTTAAAATTTGTTCAAAATAATTATATTCATATAATATTTATATTTTTAATAAAATAGAATATAAAAATAAAATAATTATAATAAATATAAAATTTTGAATATCTTAAAACTAATGACATAGATTTCATAATCCTAAACTTTAGATTGTCCTAATTAATTGTATTTAGATTATAATAAAAGGTTTGATGATTGACTTTCATAATTAGATAAGGTTTCATTCACAAATGGTTTGATGCTTGACGTCCACAATTAGATATTCAAAGTATTTCATAATTAAATATTTAATGTTTTCTAATTATAATTATATATGTAATTTTATTGAATTTTGAATATCAAATTTTTAAATTATAATTTATTTTTTTATTATATATATTTTTAAATCTCAATACCATTCATTCACCATTTTTCAAGTCATTAATATACTTGTTTTAATTAAAATATATCACTTTATATCTACCTATAAATAACTTACTTTTTTTTATTAAAATAGGCAACATTAAATCTCCCTTTTGTAAATTTACATAACACCATTCACCATTTTTCAAGTCATTAATTTGCTTGTTTTTATTAAATATATAACTTTATATCTACCTATATTTAACTTGTTTTTATTTTTATTAAATAGGCAACATTAAAATCTCCTTTTTTGTAAATTTACATACCATTTTAGTAAGTTTTTAATTTATTTATTCAATGCTATGCATAGTATATACAGAAATATTTAAACTTATTCACATCATAAATTTTCCATATCATTTTTGCAACTCATTATATCAAGCTTTTAATTTACTTTTCAAATTAACTTATAAGCACACTTAAATTATTCACCAAGAATGAAATTGTTATTTAGTTGTTTTCAATTGCATATAAAACTTAAGATCCATCCTTTACAAATCTCCATGTCACTTTTGAATGTCTTTTTAGGTTATCTTCATAAATCAACATCTAGTGTGTATGGGGACACACTTAAAGTATCCAAGAAGTCTCTATTCTACCTTTGCAAATTTTAATTTTCTTATTTTGATTATACACGTAACTTCTATTATAAAAATTGCATTTCTCCCTACTACATTAGAGGAAATTTCAACTCAAAATGGGCCTTTTAACTTTTATTCAAATTCCATGTCATCATGTGTTAGCCAATGAAATTGCTTTAAATTTGAAATACCGTATAGGTCTTAAACGCTTTTTTAATATAAATTTGGGGATAGGTATCATAAAAAAAACTACTTTTTTTGTTTGTATTTTTGACATATCTCTATGTCTTTTTACTCAAATTTCGATCGGGAGAGCTTGTTGGATGCAGAATTAAATTCCGCGTCTAATGAGTACCCACTCGGCATACTTTTGACGGACCCCGCTACCCCAAAAACAAGAAATACCTGAAAAACGGAATGATGATGTCGCTACCCCAAAAACAAGAAATACCTGGAAAAATGGAGTGATGACATCATCATTCCATTTTTTCAGGTATTTCTTGTTTTTGGGGTAGCGGGGTCCGTCAAAAGTATGCCGAGTGGGTACTCGTTGGACGAGGAATTTAATTCCGCATCCAACGAGCTCTCCCGATCAAAATTTGAGTAAAAACATAGGGAGATATGTCAAAAATACAAACAAAAAAGTAGTTTTTTTCTTTTCTTCCTCCAAAATTAATAAATATTATTTTATTATTTTAACTATTATTTTATTAGTTCATTTTAGGAGGCCCATTTTGAGTTGAAATTTCAACTAATGCTTGTTATTTTATGATCTTTTTTTATTTGTATAATTCAAAGGTGAAGGGATCATTAGCGTAATAATAATGGAGTTCATTCAATGTAAGGTGGACTAGGTTCATTATATTCGTTATTATTAATAAGACTCATTATAGTAGTTGGTATTCAATAGTCATCTAATGGGGTCTCTTTAAAGAAGGCCCACTCCTTAGTTAAAATTTTGTTGTGATTAGGATTTTCTTGTTAGTTATAAGTAATCATAGTGTCCTTTTTATGAGAAACCTAGAAGAATATGGTATTATGATTTTAGGTCATTGAGAGGTTTCCCAACCTTGAGAGGCAAGCGTATATGAATAGATTCCTCCATAAAATGTTCATTGTAAAGTGTTACCCTACCTTCAAGGGTTTTTTATATTAATAAATTATGGACCATGGGTCCATGACGTAGACGTGACCTAGGTGGGTGGACTGCAAATCAGTCTACACAATGAAAGTACAAAACAATCACACAACATAGACCAATTGCCAAGGATTTATGGCTTTCAATTAAATGAAACAATCTCTTTACAAAGGAATTTACAATGCAATTCTATGCTCGAATCACTCATAATGAACATCAACATTGTCACACTCTAAGCTCTCACGATGTACATAGAAATCCTCCACACTCATATTTCTCCAAGCTTCTCCTGACAAGACTAGAAAAAATCCAATTTTCTGAACATCAACTAGTATTTATAGTTGATCTATGGTTCCCAGTCCTTCATATTTCCTTATAGAAGTTTCACAGACTCCTAGGCACAACCATAGTTCATTATATACTTGACGTGGATCCCGTCAACAAGTCTCGCAATCTGACATTCTACAAGAACCACCATAACTTTCTTGCAACCGTTTCAACTACACCAACTACTCCAATGGTGGTATGCCTCTAGTTTATGGCTTTTGGTCAATTGTCTGTCTCGTCCTCATTGGCTTAGTTCACGACTTCCATTTTTCCATTGGCTGATATCATCCTCAACCGACTTCTTACACTTTCCATCATCCCCATAGCCTATCATCGACCGCTCCTTCTAGAAATCCTTACAACCTACTCTAATCCTTTCCCCGTCGAATTTTTTCCCATTGCAATGGAGGTCGTCGTCTATTTTCTAGGAAATTTTTCCATCTATACACGACGATTTTCCATGGGCCCTGATGCCCCTGCAACAACATCCCTAGGTTAAAAAGAACCTTGCTCATGATTTTGCAACTCCTTAATCCTTTCCTCTGAGATACACATCACTTCCTCTAGGTGTTCTTGACTTCCCACTCATTAAGTACTTATGCGACTTCTTCCATTAGATGAACTAGTTTCTCCTCTCACCTGTTCATAGTCATCTCGTTGTTTCTCATCAATGCTTCTTCAAACTATATAGGTTAGAAACATTGAACTTCAACGATGTACCCAATCCTTTCGACATCTCCAACATATATGCATTGTCTGTGATCTCCTTTAGGATCTTACATGGACCAATATTCTTCAGCTTTAACTTGTTATATAATCCTCTTGGGGACCTTTTCTTCCTCAAGTGCATCTACACTAAGTCTCCTTCTGTAAATAAATGTAGTCATCGCTTCTGGTCAACTCTCAACTTGTAGGCCATATTACTCTTCTCAAGTTGTCTCTTTATCTTGTATTACACTTCCTTCATGTGGTCAGCAAATGATTATGTTTCTGCACTCTCTAGTCCTTTCGGCATGTCGATTAAGTTAATTACCCCATGCCAACTTCTCCCTTACACAATCTGGAATTGACTCACTCCATTCGATTGGTTTCCTGAATTGTTGTACACGAATTCTCCATGCACCAACACATTTTCCCACTGCTTCGGTCAATCAGTAGTTAGGCATCTTAGGAAATTTCCCAACCTCGTGTTCATGACTTTAGTATTGCCATTAGTCTATGGATGGTATGCAGAAATGAACTGAAATTTTGTGTTAATATTACTCCACATGGTTCTCTAGAAATTACCTGTGAACTTGGTATCTTTGCTAGAAGTGATGCTCTTTGGAAACCCATGCAACCTTACAACTTATCTGAAAAATAGTACAACAATGTTGGTGGCATCACTTGTCTTCTGACATGGAATAATATGATCCATCTTGAAAAATATATCGACTACAAAAAATATGGAGTCGTTCCCTTGCTACATCTATGACAATCACAATGCAAAATCCAAGCCAATATATTCCCATGGGACAGTCGGAACTACTAACGGTGCATATAGTCTCATATTCTAGATTCTTAACGGTGCATATAGTCTCGTATTCTAGATTCTTGCTTTGGAATATTGACACACTCGACATTGTTGGATCCATTTCTTCACATCCTTCATTATTTTTTGCCATTAATACTTCTCCTCAACCAACTCCTTGATCTTGTCGATGCCAAAGTGTCCTTTTGATACTCCACTATGCAACTCCCTGATAAGGTTCTCCCTCACCTATCCTCTAGGGATACATAACTAATGGCCCTTGATCAGGTATCCTTCTTGGATGAAATAATCCAAGTATGTATTTCTTTCGCCACTCCATGGTTCCTTAAATGCTTTCCATGCATTGAAAACATCCTCATCGAATCTAACCCCATAGAATTTATTATAGTCTTCCCCAACAACACGAATCTTTGACTTAACATGCCAACTACCTTGTTATGCTTCCATGACTTATATCTCAACACAAAAGTATAACTATGCAAGAACTCAACCCGCTTCATGTGCCTCTAATTCAACTTCGTATAGGTGTTGAGGTACCTTAGAGATTGATGGTTGGGGAATAAGACAAATTCATTGGGAAACACATAGTGCCTCCACTTATTCAATGCTTGGACAATAGCATAAAATCCCTGGTCATAATATAAATATTTCTACTTGGCATCGTCCAACTTATCACTAAAGAATGAAATTGGTCGTCCCTTTTGGCTCAACACAACTCCAATTTCTAACCCACTCACGTCATAGTAAACTAGAAATACTTTGTCAAAATATGGAAGAGATGAATCCAGGTTCTTCGTCACCTTCTGCTTTAGTTACCAAAAATATCATTGGGTTCATTCCGTCCATTTAAACTCTCCCTTTCTCATGCACATCGCCAAAGGTGCACATATTTGACTAAAGTCCCTAATGAACTTTTGGTAAAAGATGGAAAGTTCATGGAAAATTCTCACCTCAATGGTGCTTGTTGGCTCCGGCCACTCTAAGGTTACTTTTACCTAATCTGATTCCATCTTCAGACCTTGTCTGGAAATCACGAGTCCCAGATACACCAATTCCTTCTTCATGAAGAAATAAGTTTGTAGGTTCACTGTCAAGTTTTATTAGTTCAGTCTCTGAAGGACTTGTCGAAGATGTGACAAGTTCTCTTCTCTTGTATTACTGAATATCAATATGTTGTCGAGGTAACCAATGAAAAAAATTTCCTAGAAACGGTTGAGCACTTCATTCATTAGACTCATGAATGTTCTTGTCGCATTGGTCAACCCAAATGACATAACCGACCACTCATATAGTCCTAGGCTTTGTCTTGAAGGATGTCTTCTATTCACCACCGTCCCTTATCCGGATCTAGTGGTATCCACTCTTTAGGTTGATCTTGGTGAAGTATGTTGCTCCATTCAAGTAGTCAATCAAGTCATCCATTCATGGCAATGCAAATATGTACTTGATGGTGATTCTATTGATAGCTCTTGAGTCAATACACATCCTCCATTCTCCTTCTTTTTTAGGTGTTAATACGGCTAGTACTACAGACAATGTAACAACTCAAAAATCCACAAATCATTTTTTTTATTACTTAGGGTTTATCCTAGGGAACAACATTGCTCATAAGGAAATACAATAACTTCTATATTAAAAAATGATTCTAATGTTTAGCTCATAACCAACGCTCAACCATTTGATTGTATGACAACACAATTTCGACGTATGTTTACAACACAACTGTTCGAGAAAAAATAACTCTACTAGATTACAGTTTTTACTTAGTTCGAAGTATTTATGTATTGTAACCGTTGGTCGTAATATGTACTTTGTAGTCTTAAACATGTTTACCATGGATTCATCAAGTTTTTCTTTATACTATTTATGCCCACTGCATAGATACCCTGCTTTAATATGAGGGCTACGAGGCCAAAAGGGTCTTACTTAGCTTCTTTAAGCTAAAGCTTTACTTGTGTTTATGCAGATGTTAAAGCTTACTGGAGGGTTTGCTCGTAAAAATACTAAACAACTAAAGCCAAAGGTAAAGTACCAAAGGTATCCTAACCTGGCTAGGAGATGGGTAAGAAGGCGATGATGCCACAACATAACATATGCAAAGTTTATGTTATGCTAGTTTAAGTTCTTAATATAAAAATCATAATAGTGAAACTATTTCAAAGACTATAGGCCGATGGATAAAATCATTTTCATCACAAGGAGGTAGATGAGAATTTTAAAGAAGGGCCATGTGAAGGTCTTAGTGACATCCAGTTGGCCCTCAAAATAAACCCTAGCTCGAAATCCAAAGGGGTTTTGTGTCTTTGCCTTGCTGTGAAATGTGAAGAGCCGAGGGCTCTCTCATTAAGGAAATTTTGAGGTCTAAAATGGGCCTCATAAGAGATATAATAAAATATTATGAGTTAGGCATTTTGTGGGGAAGGTATATTTACAACTTACCCCTTGCACCACAACCAATGTAACTATGGTTAAGATAAATTGAAAAGATGTCTAATAATAAAGTCAATAAAAATATGTTTGATGTGACTAAAAGTGGGAGTACTTTTGATTACAAAAATTACTTTATGTACTTTAAAATAATGCACTTACATAAGAAA
>LPNX010128355.1:37460-49020 GCA_001517045.1 Pseudotsuga menziesii
ACTAATATTAATATCAAAATTATTTATAAAATATATTTATTAATGAACATCAACTATATTATTTTTATAATATTTTTATTAAATCATATATCAATATGATGTAATATCCATTTATCTCGTTTTATATATCCACTCCATAATCAATTCCTTTGACTTTTTTTGTCATGTTTTAAAGAGCAAGTATAATACTTTGAAGTAATGTCTACTTTTTAAAATTTAATATAATGTATTAAATGATCATCACACGTTTTTTATTATTATTATTTTGAATAATATTTTAATTTTTTATTAACACTGTATTTATATTGAATTGAATTATTAAAAGTACTTTTTTCCTAAGTACTTTAATGCATTTATATTAAATTCAAAAGTAGTTTAAAAGTACATTTTTCATTATGAGTATTTTTCTTACAATATTATCATAGTTAACTATAGGTTTTTATTTACCATTTAGAATTTGACAACTAAGCATCTTTAACTCAACTAGTGCCACCTCAACTATTATAGATGATGTCATCCTCTAGAGGGTGATTGGTTCTTATAAAGTTAATTTTGATGGAACATTTTTTTTTAAGCCTATTTTTTACCTCAAAATTCTCCTAATGGTCCTCTTGGCCACGCTTATCTTTGTTAGAATTATGGCTGAAAGGATTTGGCTCCCACGTCTTTGCAACCATCTGTGGAATCATCTACAATATCTTTGATCCTTTTGGCTGCGTCCATGGTCTCGACCTACCTTTAGAACTCTCGCTGTGCTAACGCATGTGGTAAGCATTCTTCCAAAGTTTTCTCTATTCTTTAAACAATTAAAAAGATGTAATTTGATTTGTTAAGTTTTAAATTCTATTTTGTTTTTAGCTAGCAGGTGAAGAATACTCGAACTTGTTGGAGGTCATGGTAAGACCCTATGGCCTTGACCCTATGTTCCTCGCTGAAGTGTAAAAACTAGAAAATGATTCCCCATTTCATTTATGAATTCGATGGTGGTTATGGTTTTTGCTCAATCCTTCGTTTTGGGGTAAATGTCTATCATTTTACCAGAAATACGATGTTTTTTTATTTTGAAAGCCTTGGGGATTTTTCAAAATTCGTAAAGATTATAAACAGGATGTTATCCTACGTGGAAAGAATGTATCAAGTCATAAGAGGAAGATACTGTAAAACCCTTTACGATCTCTGTGTGTTTCCTTTGATTATTATGTAATTTGATATACTTGACTCTGTTTATTAATAAGCATTTGGTTTATAAATATTGTACAGTTCTCACTCTGAGAATTCGCTATAATCATTTTTTAGTCTAAACTTTGATAAATCTACGAGAACTTAATTCAACGACTGTGGTTTCTTTTTTGGGTTTTTACTGTATTTTCTAAAATTGTTGATTTAAGGGGATACTCTATAGAAGTTGTAAAAGGTCTAAGGATTTGTCAATCTGGTTTCGTGGTTAGTTACAACCCCTTCTTATCTTGGAAGATCTAGGTTTACACTATCGTCTTTGTTGTTTTAAACTTATGTAAGAGATTACCCTTATGGGTTTTGAACCTTTGACCTAAATAGTTCTTGTTTTGAGTTATTTATTAAGGGTATATATATATATATATATATATATATATATATTAATTTTGTTTTTGGAAAATGATAAACAATAAAAATGNTTGGAAAATGATAAACAATAAAAATGATTATAATTTTGATTACACTCAGTTTATAAATTAAGGCTATGACCTAACTTTGTCGAGTTGTGGCTTTGATTCTTAAATTGGTATTTTGTAAAAGGGGTTATTCATTTGTACAACTATATCGATTTTGAGAAATAAATCTAGATTGTTATAAGTTTAAGAGGCTATATACTGTGTGTATAACTAGAATCGTTATATCTTCGCATACTAATCTAGTCTTAGTGGATTATTTGTATAGATCTATATATTGCATATATTTTTAGTAATTTATCTATAAAACGTTACCAATTTCCAGAATGTTGTGTTAACAATTGGTAATTTCTCTGTAAGTTTTTATATATTTATTTTAAATAAGATTATAGTCCGCTTATAAAAAGGCTTACAACCTGCAACTACTAGGGTTTGTACCTTGGCATGGCATTTTGTAGATTTAGACTATTGTATTAACATAAATGGGACATTTGGTGGCGAGCTTAGTAAAGAAATATAAATCCTTTTAGCTATAAAATTTCATAAGAGTTGTTTGTTAATGGATTTCGAACCCTGGCTAGCATCCTGTGTAATTTTGTTTGTTTTGAAAGATGAATTTTTAAAGTAAACCCTAAATCAAATCTTTGTTCATTATTTATTTAACATTATTTCAAAATCTATAAGTGTATATAATAACTAAAGGAAATAGTTAGTAATCATTAAATAAATGCAGTATAAAAACTATTTATGAAATTATATATAAATATACAGTTTTCTTCTAATATAAGAATTACTTTAATCTACAAGTTTGCTATGAAAACTCTATAAAAACTATAGCATTCTTTATCTGATAATATACAGAAATAAGATCTGTTTAACCTATTCTAATTCAGAATTAATAGTTTTAGGGAGACCTTCAGCATTCATAAATCCTTTAGATATAGATATTAAACAAATTTACAGATAATAATCAGAGCATCTTAGAACCTGTTTAACTGTAGAATTGGACAAACACCCAAGGAAGACCCTTCCTCCCAACTGTCTCCTGAAAGCATCCAAGAACACTTGCTTTAGGACCCTCGAGCCTGTTCACTGAACCACTATGAAGAATATGATGTGTACAATCCTACACAATATTCTTTGCAACTTAGCAAACTCACTTGCAGACTTCACTCTTAGGAATTCAATTTAGCTATCCACTCATCGAATTCCTCTTGTGTGCCTAACTTTTTAGTTTCTAGCAAGATCACAAGGCTCTAATCACTTAGAATGTAGTGAGCCTCCTGCTCATTTCATGGTATATATAAGCTTTCCTTGGTCTTTGGGTCAGTTTTGTAATTAAATGAGCCACCTACTTAGTTCATATTTCTAGGGAACATGACCACAATTATAGGGATGTTTCCTCCCGCAATAGCTAGAAAGTGAATGTTGTTGCTGCCATTTGTAATTTGGCCTTCTACAGTAGATCATTCCTCCTAGTGGGTCATTGAACACTCTTGAAAAGTCTTCTTTGGATATGTGTCTCCTCTTTTAGTTATTTAAATAAATAAAATATTCAATTACAGTCATCTTTGACCATCCTTGGTTAACAACATATAACTTTACAATAACTTTTAAAGTAATGTTTTCTAAAAAATGATATGTTTTTCAGTTCTAGGTGGGTTACACAGGCTTAGGATTTCTCTGATCAACCCCCTATCCAGCAACCCCTAGATCTATCAGCTCAAATCAACATTCTTTGTTTGCATCATCTGGTTTGACACCTTATTTAGCATAATCGACCCTGGAATCAAGTCGATCTTATGGGATATACTTCTTGTCACCAGAAATCTAGTCGACATAGCATCAATCATTATGCCTTCAAAATATGGAAACACTTCTTCGACATATGTCAAGATATCTCTAGTTGGTCCATCGACACTCGAGCCCTTGGGAATAAATGTGAAGCAACATTGTTGCTTCTTTTCCTCCTTTAGGAACTCTTTGGCTAAACACATGCACACTCACTTTTCCTCATAGATACTCTCCTTTCCTTGGCTACTTAATGGCTCCTCGAGAAAGGGAATCAGTCAAAATATTGTGTTTTCTTTATTGACTGTAATTGTATTATTATGGTTGGAATACACCATGTTTTGGTCGCATTTCCATGGTCTATCCAATAACATATGGCATACATCCACTAGTATAAAATGAGACATAAATTACTAATCGACCAAAAAAATTGGTCACACAGTTTTTTCAAGGTATAAATGACCAAACTTGATTAAGGCAACTAAAACTTACCAGAAGAATGACCAATTGAGTTACAAGATAAAATATATGACCATATAACTAGTAACTAAACTAAAAAAGACAACATAACAATAACATTAAGAATATGAATTGGTCATTTATTTGGTTATTGTTAGTTGTGTCACTTCAACAATGGAAAATTGCAATTTTGACAATGAATTTGTACAATTTACTAAATTTTAACATTGCAGATGGATTCAAAGACCTCCTCTGTAGTGTTAAAATTTAGTAAATTGTAACATTGTATATGGATTCATATAATATCCAATTCAATGTGCTTATAATCATGTCCATATCTTATTACACAATTTTTGTTTTCGTTTTATCCTTTTGATAGATCCACCAAGTTGCATCATGTGCGTCATCATAATTTGTCAGTTGAGCTTAGTCGTGGATATTTATCGAATTCTCTTTGGGAATTTTCATGTCATGAAGGTGGTCATGTCATTGTGTTCAACTCGTCACACTAGTCACATTCATATTTTGTTTGAATAAAAATGTGGTCATTTGACCCTCTTAGTAGTTTATTAAAGTTTCGTTAAGTTCATGTATTTTGTGTCATGTTAGTTAAAAAATATCAATTTCACAACCTCCATTAATTCTCCATATGCATCCATTCATCATGGATCTCCAGTTCACACATTATGGATGTAAAGTTTGGGTCATTGTGTTTTCCTTGTAGTATTGATCATGTTCATATTTTGTTTGAACAATTGTTTATATCGACTCACCATTGTTAGGATATTTAGACACTTGAGAGTTATTTAAGATCAACTTGTGTAAAATATATGTTAGGTAAAAGTGTGTTTCTTTAGTATGCATTTGTAAATATTCTAATCCCACGGTCACGATATGTTCTATACATAGAGTGATCCAATGGTTCAACTTCTCTTAGATCATACCTACCATTGATATGTGGCTTAACACCCGATTGGTCTATGATCTCTATTTAAAGAGCATAGAGGTTCCTTGGCTAGTTGATCGATTATGAGAAGCTCATGTAACTTTCTTTCTTTTGCATAATAAATTGCTCCAAGTAGCTATTTGGCTGGGGACATGGACTGTTTCCCTCTCGAGCATTTTAACCATGTGACAAACATCGATGTGTTGATCTGCGATCTATTTGTGTGAAGCGGTTGCTCAAGGTGTTCGGTCTTTTGGGAGTACCCTATGTACCCGAACATGGTATCATAGCTTTTATGAAGAGTTGCTTTCGGTTTTGATCTAGATCTGGAACCGGTGTTGCTGAAAATTTGAAAGGGTTTCTAGTTCTGGGTTTTCTGTGCATTTTTTGCTTGTGGGAGCTATTCCATTGCATCCAAAGTGTCGTTTCCATTAGGAAATAGTTTTCATTTCACCGAAAACCATTTTCGTTTGTTCTAGAAACACCCATTTCGGCAAATCTGAAGGTATAATGTTACAGTCATGGATTTGTTTTTTTAATCTCTCATATGTTATCAGTTTTATTATTAGATCTTTTTTTGTTTTAGTCTCGAATTGTTTCCTTCCTTGGCTGTGTATGCTCTTTGTCATGCACCTTGCATGATCGCGGCGAATCAGAAACAGTAAGGAAAAGTTTTTTTTCTTGTCTTCTCGGCTACGTATGCTCTTTGCCGTGCACCTTGATTTGCAGGTAAAGAAAGCAAGCACGAAGAATGAGAGAGAAGAAAAAAAAACCCATTCTTCTTTCCATTATTTTACGTATCTTTTAAACTTAGCTTACTTGGTCCAAATTTGCTTTATTACTTAATAAGCCTTGAGTTCAAGTCTTATTAAGCTCCTTTTTAGTGCATGCAATTTCTATTTTCAAGTTATTTTATTGTAAAAGTGCATCTCACATAAATAAAATAAAATAAAAGTGAGTCACTTAAGTCTTTTAATTTATTCTCGCACTATTTAAAAGTCACATTATTGTAAAAATGAACATCACTTATTTTACTAAAGTGATTCACTTCAAAGCAACTTTATTGTAAAAGTGATTGTCAAAGGTTGATATTGGGAAGATGAGGCTTCTTTTTTTAGTTGGTCAAGTTAATATCTGCCACGTCATTATTGGGGACATCTTCAACATTTTCTTTGATCAAGCATAACTTCATCATCTAGAATCAGTTTAAGTGCTGTTTTTTTTAAAGCCGTATATTTTTTCGAGCTCTTTGCATCCAAACAATTAGTTTCTACTCTTTCAGTCATTATTTTATAGTATGGCCGCCCCTTCTTATATTATACTTACAAGTTCTAACTATTTCTCATGGAAATCTTGTATGGAGGGTGTTCTGCGAAGTAGGGGACTTTTCAGGATAACCTCAGGGAAAGAAACAGAACCCACTGATAATGATAAGAAAATTAAATGGGAAAATAGATGTGATGAAGCTCATGGATTAATTAGGATGTTAATCTCTACTAATTTGCGATTCCACATATCTGGAATTGATGAACCTAATCTCGCTTGGGAAAAGTTGGAATCTGTGTTTAGTAAACACAATGAAATTTGAGGTAATCAACTTGAAAATGAGTTGCTTTCCTTGAATCTAAATGATTTTTCATGCATTCAAGACTATTTATCTAAGTATACAACTCTTAGACTATTATGTGTAGAATGCAAGATTAAGAAAGAAGACAAACAATGTATTTATCATATTCTTTCGAAACTTGGACCTGTATATTCTATTTTTGTATCTACATTCTACTCCATGAAAGAATCATTGACTACAGCTAGCTATTAAGAGTCTAGCCTTGAATCCTTTTGTGATTCCTTAATTAGAGAGCAAGATAAGCTCATTCATCTTGGAATAATTAACAATGCAGATACATCTGGGAAAGTCTTATTGTCCTAATAGAAAGAAAAGTCCAAGCCTCCCAAGAAATAGAATTTTCACAATAATAAGCCAAACAACAAGGGTCCCAAACCCTCTCAGTCAGCTCCTTCTTTAAAAAATGACAAAGGATCCAAGCAAAAATGAAAGAAGAATGAGCATCATTGCAATTTTTGTGGGAAAGATAATCATGATGAATCTAAGTGTTTTAAGAAGATGGCAGCCTTGGAAGGAGCAATGAAGAAGCACTACATCAGCCTAGATTCGTCTTTAGAATCTACCTCTCATGGACATGCACTTTGTGCTTCTAGTTACTCTTATACTACATCTTCTTCTTCTACTTCAATTGAATGGCTCATTGATTCTGGAGCATCTTATCATATGGCTAAGGATAAAGCCATATTTTCTACTATGCATGAATGTAACACCAAACAAATATTTGTTGGTGATGATAGATCTCTAAGTGTTGTAGGATATGGAATAGTTCCAGTAGAAAATGGTCATTTCAGTGATGTACTATGTGTTCCAAAAATTTCCTCCAATTTGTTATCAGTCTATCAAATTACTCATTCAGGTGAAGGTAAAACTGTGACGTTTACACCTCACCAAGTTGTAATCAAGGATTTTAAAAATCCTCAAAATATTCTTGCTACTAGAACTATTGATGATATTACTAGGTTGTACAAATTTAACAACTTTGGGCCATCACCTTTTCCTTCAGTTTTTGTTGCTCATAGTGATAACTTGAGCAAACTTTGGCATGAGCGATTTGGTCACTTAAATTATCGCTCATTGCAACAACTATGTAAAGACAATATGGTGACTAGTGTTCCGCTGGTATCTTGCAAGGATGGTGCTTGTTCCGGTTGTGTACTCGAAAAATATCATCGAGACAGTTTTGACAAACATGCCTCTTAGCATGCCTCGGTTCCCTTGGAACTTGTGCATAGTGACTTGTGTGGCCCTCTTCCATCTGCTTCCTTTTCTGGTTTCAAATATTTCTTAACCTTCATTGATGACTACTCCAGACGCACTTGGGTTTACTTCCTAAAACTTATGAACGAAGTATTTAACATGTTCTTGGCCTACAAGGCCCTTGTTGAAAAACAATCCGGTCATCAAATTATTAAGTTAAGATCTGACAATGGAGGAGAATATGTTAACAACAAGTTCACTACTTTTTGCACTGAACAAGGAATCCAACAACAACACATTGTTCCATATACACCACAACAAAATGGTGTAGTTGAACGGAAAAACCAAACTTTAAAAAAAATGGCTAATTGTATGATCCAATCTAAAGGACTAAGTCTTCAATATTGGGCTGAGGCCATAAATTGTGCAAATTACATAGTTAGTCACACACACACTAAATTTTTACAGGGTATAACACCAAAAGAAGCATGGAGTAAAATTAAACCAGATGTAAGTCACTTTCATGTGTTTGGTTGTGAAGCATGGGCTCACATTCTAGATGAAAAATGGAAAACATTGCAGCCTAAAAGTGAAAAGTGCATATTTGTTGGATATTCTGAAGATGTAAAAGGTTATAGACTTCTTCAGCCACATTATTGTAGAAATTGAAGCCAGCAATAGATTAATTTTACCCACATCAATTATCAATTGATCATGCAAAATTGCTAACAATGGAGACTGAATATGGAGCTGTAACACAAAATTATATTAACTGAGTGTACAATAGCCAACCCTATAATAACATAGGTTGCTGAATATATAGACATCAAGAGGTAGAATTCATAAGGAGGCATCCAAAACTAGCATAAAGTAGGCTTACTCAAAATAGGCAAATCCCCCATAGGTGTAAAAAGATGATCCCAAATCTGTCATGGAGCTCATGAATTGGAAAGGGTGCATGGGAAAGCTAAAGAGTAGTGGAATGGAAGCTCATACATGATTTTGCATGGAGAAAAGAGTGGAGGATGAAGAGGACAAAAAACTAGTTCACCTCACCTAGTCTTGCTTTCCTATGTGCCTTAAAACACTGAAAAAGCAGGCAATAAAGCAGAAAAAGTAGAAGGGCGCCTAGGAGGCCAGGAATAAAGCATTTTTGATTCCTAAGGCTTTCCCAAGCGCTACATGAGTCAAAGATGGCAAGTTTGACCTCTATGGATAGGCAATTAGCAACTTGCACAAGGTGGGACTCATGAACTAGGCAAATAAGACAAAAATAAATGAATTAATGTCTAAGTGGGTAATACTATGGGTTGATTATTCTAACACCCCCCCTTAAGCCTGAATTTATGAGTAATAAATAAAAAATATAGGGCCTAGCAACAAGGCTTAGTCACCCTTTACATACTGCATGTCCAAATAAACAAGGAAAGAGGCAAAACCAACTTGGGAAAATCCTCCCTTAAACATGGACTGTAAAACAAAATTGTAGAATCTTGTCTCCATTCATGCCTTTACAGCATGATTAGCAATCCCCAGCAGTGATTTGAGATTGCTGAAGGTCTTCTCACAAAATGCTTTGGTGAAGATATCAGCTACTTGTTTTGAAGATCAACAGAAGAGTAGGTGAATGGTGCTATCATGCACAAGCTCTCTGATGTAGTGCATGTGAATCTCAATGTGTCTGGTTCTCTGCTTCTGAACTGGATCTTTGCAGATTCGAATGGTACTCTGGTTATCACAGTAGATGGTAGTTGAGTAATCAGGTTCGAAACCACACTCTCCAAGTAAACCCTGCAACCATAAACACTGAGTTGCTGCATTAACAACTCCTCTGTACTCAGCTTCTGTAGATGAGAGTGTAATGGCACTCTGTTTCTTGCTTGACTAGCTGATTGGACCTTCTGCAAGCATGAACACATAACCTGAATTGGACTTTCTATCTGTGCTATCACCTTCCCAATCACTGTCAGTAAATCCAATCAAATCAAGATCAGATTTTGCCTTATAGAAGATCCCATGTGTCCTTGTTCCCTGAACAAAGTTTAGGATCCTTTTGGCTGCTTTCCAATGGATCTCATGAGGCTGATCCATGAATCTAGAAGCCACACTTATTTCATAACAAAGATCAAGTTGAGTATGTGTCAAATACAATAAACATCCAATCAATTGCCTATACAGTGTATTGTCTACCATCGGTGGAGAACCATCTTCCTCCAGCTTCACTCTTGAAAGGAAAGGAGTTTTGCTTACTTTGCAGTCTTGCATTCTGAATTTGATTAGCAAATCCAAGGCATACTTGGACTGGTGCACCTTTATTCCAGCTTTGGTTTGAGCAATCTCAAGCCCCAGAAATTGACTTAAGAGCCCTAAATCTGTGATGGAGAAGGCTTGGTTCATAGCTCCTTTTAAGGAAGCAATCTCAGCCTGTGAGCTTCCTGTAATGAGGAGGTCATCAACATATAACACAATGATCATTAATGAACCATTAACAGACTTCAAATAGACATTTGGATCTGATTTTCACTGAACAAAATTCAGAGAAAGAAAGAAGCTATCTATCTTGGCATACCAAGCCCTAGGGGCTTGCTTTAGCCCATACAATGACTTTCTCAACCTGCACACAAGAGAAGGGTTAGTAGAAAAACCTTGAGGCTGCTGCATATATATCTCCTCAGTGAGATCTCCATTCAGGAAGGCACATTTTACATCCATATGATGTACCTCCCATTGCCTTGAGGCTGCAATGGCTAGAGCTAGCCTGATGGAATCCATGTTTGCCACTGGGGAAAAGGTCTCATTGTAATCGATGCCATGAAACTATGAGTAGCCTTTAGCTACCAATATATTCTTGTACTTCAGTGGTGAACCATCAGCAGCGAATTTGGTCTTATAGACCCACTTACACTGTACTAGTTTTCTCCCTGGAGGAAGATCCACTAGCTCCCATGTGTTGCTCTTCTGGAGTGAGATGAACTCCTCCTTCATGGAAGCTTGCCATCTTGGATCTCCTGCTACTTATTCATATGTTTGAGGATCACACTCCACCATCAAATAACATTTTTCAGCAAACATAGGATCCTTCATGCACAGACCACTCTCAAATTGAGATCTAGTCCTCCTTGGGTCATTGGGATCCCCAGCTAGCTCTCCTGCTGCATGTAGTGTCTTGGATGCCCATTTTGGCCTTGTGGGGATGTTTGGGTATACAATAAACTCATCTCCATCAGACAAATCAGAATCAGCATGTTCAACAAACTCTTTACTTACTTCTTGAGGTTCAGGTGGTGAAGAGGCTTCACCAACTTCCACTTCTGCAAGGGGTTCTTCTTCAAACTGAACACACCTTTCAATGAAGGATTTGTTTGTGCTCAAATTTATCAACTTGTACCCTTTTGAATCTTCAAAGTATCCAACAAAAATACACTCATGGCTTTGGGGCTGCAAAGCCTTCCACTTCTTTGTCGGGATTCTAGCCCATGCCTTTGAGCCAAAAATCCTGAAATGGGTCACATCTGGCTTGTGCCCACTCCATGCTTCGAAGGGAGTCATACCATCAAGCTGTTTGTGAGGCACCTTATTCTGGATATAGGCTGCACAGTTGATAGCTTCGGCCCAGTACTTTGGTGGCAAAGTTTTGGCCTCCATCATGCATGTTGCCATCTCCTTCAGTGATCTGTTCTTCCTCTCAGCAACACCATTTTGATGTGGTGTGTAAGGGATAGAATGCTGCATCTGAATACCTGCATCTGCACAATAGTTAATAAACTTAGACTTGACATACTCACCACCACTGTCAGATCTGAGGACCTTGAGTTTCCTTCCACATTGGTTTTCAACCAAAGCCTTAAAGACTTTGAATAGGCCAAAAACTTCAGACTTGTGTTTCATGAA
>LPNX010128355.1:49196-114196 GCA_001517045.1 Pseudotsuga menziesii
GAAGGGAGATGCCATTCTTCTCTAGGAGTTGGGTCAACATATCAGTCTGCTTTTTCATACAAGAGCTTTCAGTGTGATTTCCCTTCGAACAGTATGAGCACTTGCTCATTTCACCTTTGTTTTTCTTCTTCTGGGTATTTTTCTTGGGACCTTGTTGATCCTCTGGAGACTGCTTCTTGTCTCTTCTTTGCTCAGGTGGCTTTTTAGCTTTCTTTTTGCTTTTTGAATCCACCCTCGAATCTCCAGCAATCAAAGCTTGATCTTTGGAAGGTTTGATGGTGCCCATCATCACCAGCTTGTCTTGTTCTTGTGTGAGAGATTCCATGAAATTTGCAAGGCTAGGCATCTTCCAGGTTCGAGCTGTGAGTTTTGTGGCATAGAAGGTCGAAACAAAGACTGAGTAGTTAGGTCCTAGCTTCGAGAGGATGGCCAATACAAGTTGATCATCTTTCTTTTCGATACCACACTGCTTCAGCTGCAAAACTAGTGCTTTGAACTTGGAGAAATATAGCTGCAGGGATTCAAAGCTACTGGGACTCATAGAAATCAGCTCATTTTCGATCTGATATCCCCTCATCTCATCTATCTTTCCGAAAATATCAGAAAGCTTCTCCCATACTTGATCCGGTGAAGTTAATCCATCGAGATGGAAAAGGAGGTCTCGGGAAATACTGAGACATAGGAGACCATAGGCCTCATCTCTCCGATTGTGCCATTTGATCTTCTCTACAGCAGCATTGGGCTCTGCTTCTGTAGCCATAGTCACCCTGTAGAGGCCTTTCCCTCTCAACAAGATCTCCATCTCTTCTTTCCATTCAAAATAGTTGAAGGGATTCAAGATAGTTTTCTGTGAATCCATAGCTTTAGAAAATCTGTCCCGGCTATCAATAGAAGGCTCCCAATCTTGATGTCGAACCTGCAAAACAATTTTTGAAGGAGAGTAACAACCTACAATTTGTCTGATACCATGTAGAAATTCAGGCCAGCAATAGATTAATTTTACCCACAACAATTATCAATTGATCATGCAAAATTGCTAACAATGGAGACTGAATATGGAGCTGTAACACAAAATTATATTAACTGAGTGTACAATAGCCAACCCTGTAATAACATAGGTTTCTGAATATATAGAATACATCAAGAGGTAGAATGCATAAGGAGGCATCCAAAACTAGCAGAAAGCAGGCTTACTCAAAATAGGCAAATCCCCCATAGGTGTAAAAAGCTAATCCCAAATCTGTCATGGAGCTCACGAATTGGAAAGGGCGCATGGGAAAGCTAAAGAGTAGTGGAATGGTATCTCATACATGCTTTTGCATGGAGAAAAGAGTGGAGGATTAAGAGGACAAAAAACTAGTTCACCTCACCTAGTCTTGCTTTCCTATGTGCCTTAAAACACTGAAAAAGCAGGCAATAAAGCAGAAAAAGCAGAAGGGCACCTAGGAGGCCAAGAATAAAGTAGATTTGATTCCTAAGGCTTTCCCAAGCGCTACATGAGTCAAAGATGGTAATTTTGACCTCTATGGATAGGCAATTAGCAACTTGCACAAGGTGGGACTCATGAACTAGGCAAATAAGACAAAAATAAATGAATTAATGTCTAAGTGGGTAATACTATGGGTTGATTATTCTAACAATTATCATGATATAATCATTAGAAGAGATGTTAAATTTGATGAAAATCTCTTGGCCTGCGAACCTAACTTGGCGGGTGTGCCATCTTTGGCCTAAAAGCCTGATTTGACGATTGTTCCTTCTTCTTCTTCTTCTTCCAGCTTCCTTGACAGGTTTCCAACTCCAGTTTATGATGATGACAGTGAGGATGAAAATCCACCTCTGCCTACTCATGTTCCTCCAGTTGCACCAGCATCAATACTTCATCGATGGGTCCGTTCAACCTGTGAAGCAGCTGGTGATCTTGTCAGTGATCCTAGAGATCAACGTCGAACACGTTCTTAGTTTCAGCGAGCCTCTTCTCTTTTGGCTTGTAGAAGGAGCAAGTTGATAAAATCAACTTGAACGATAGCCGACTTAGTCGATCAACCGACTAAGTCGATGGGCCGGCTTAGTCGATTAGCCGACTAAGTCGATGGGCTGACTAAACTAAGAGATTAGGTCGGCCACCTAGGGTCGTGTCGGTTCACCGAATCGATAGGTATTTATTTTGTAACCATTCTGTAATCATATATATTAGGCTGTTGAGCTAGTTGAGAACTCAGTTCAGTTCTCTCTGTTTTATGGACTCATTTGTATAATATAATCTGTTTATTCACCTATTTGTTCTTATTTCTTGTCTCTATTTTATATTTATATATGTTTTAGTGTGTATTATTGGTAACCTTATGTGATCTATGAGATTACAACATTGGTTCCGTTGTCAGTAGTACATGATTGAAATGTATGCAAGCAAATGATACCAGAGCAGGAGATTAAGGACTTGTGGGAACGGAAAGTTGCAAACTATTTGAAGAATTACCCACGAAGGAACAGATTATTAATTGCACAAGCAAAAGAAATATTTTTCACAGAGACACATGAAATGTTTGTCGAATCAGTGCCCCAACTTTTGAAGAAATTCCTGGATGAGAAAGCCGAATGGGATTAAAGAACAACAATTGCTGGAAAAACTGATCCGCGGAGGTAGAACAAACTTGTCGGAGTGGTTTGAAAAAATCGCCGACGACTTCTGTGAGGAACAAGAAGTCGAAGAAAGAACTTTGGTGGAATTAGTCAAGGAGAAATTTTACACAGATCTCACCGAACAATTTCTGTGTTCCTTACCGACCTTGCTGTTCAAATTCTTGATTGAGAAGGGAGTAGGACATATTGTTGAACCTCATCCATCACTTCACGAACTGCCATCAAACTCTAACCGGGTAGAGAAGCAGAGGAAGTGGGAACAATTCATTGTAGAAAGAGAGTGGGAATACTTCCTAAGAAAATAGACCGAACTATCTGGGCTTTCTAAAAAGCGTCGGGTAGGCTATGGGGGGGTAGCTGGTAATATGTCAAGATAGAGTATAGTGGATTCTAGTTGACTAGAAACAGACGCCAGACACCAGTAATGAGAAGTCAACTAAAAGGGAACTCAAGAGAATAGTATCATACGAAGGTATGTCGGACATTCAGAAAATAGAAAGGGAAGAGATGCACCAGAGAAGGGAAGCAAGACAAGAAAGAGCCTTAGAGCTGCACAGAGGAAGGAGTCCTAGGGAGACCGACCAGGAAGAGAATCTGCTAGAGTTGGGTCATGACCGACATGAAGAAGTCGTGGAACAAGAAGTGTCCCCTATGGATAAATAATTGTGGATAGAGCAACCAGAAGCTCTCCAATTAAGAGCTCCCAATGAAGGAACAACCCTCTCTCCATTGAATATGTTTACTCGAATATAGACTATTGTCAAAGAGGACCTCCAACTACGAGCTGGTGACTTTAGTATATGGAGTCGACTAGGTGACGACACGTACACTGGATGACATCTCATTATACGTCGACCAGAGGAAGGAATTGGGTGACCTTTCAAGCGGCACCCTCCCACTGAAGTATCCACTTGCTCTTACCGACACATGAAGGAGCACCCCCCCGGCCAAACACAGCTTTAGAAGACACAGACCATTTGGAACTACGGACAAATAGTTGCAGTGGAACGTCGACAACAGAAGTTGACATCAATCGACTGCAAGTCGACAAAGAATCGACAACCAACGGGAATGCAAGTTCTGTCGACCATAGTCCCACAGAGCCAAATAAACCTATTACCCCACCACCCTCACCACCACCCACATCTCCACTGCCACCACCTCCTGAGAGCAATGACAGTGATTCAGACATGGGTCATGGATCGGCTCACATTCCTCTATATGAGGGGGATGAGGACCCCAGACGACACTGGTTCATCTGCAAGTCAACTTGGGAGGCCAACCAAGTTACAGATGAAGATAGACAAATGGCACAGTTTGTAGGTGCCTTGAGGAAAAGGACATTGACATGGTATATGAACTTTTCAGAAATACAACCTAGAGCAACAAAAGCTAAGATTAAGGTGCAATTTTTGTCATTTTTCAAAACTCTAGATGCTAAGCACCTGGCCGCAAAAAAACTCAAAACGACATCACAAAAGCCAGGGGAATCTGTCCACGACTATGATAAGAATTGGAAAGACCTACTGAGCTAGCTGGACTATGTTATAGTGGTTTCTTGCAGGGCTATCTCAGAAAGTGCGCCAACACATCAGTCTGGAAACATTCAAAACTTACGAATATCCGCTAACAAAAGCTCTTCAAGTGGAGATGGACGAGGACATACCTGCTTACCCCACGGACCACAGATTGGAAGAACAGCTCGAGAACGTACAAAAGTCTCTAAAAGATTTAAGCCTCAAGAATCAGGAGATCTAGTGCACCAAATGCTCGACTGCCAACCATTGCAAAGATAACTGTCGACAGGAATACAGTCGACAGGACATTTGGTTCATACAGACCAAGTATTTTTGCGACATTTTCCAGGAGCACGAAGATCACTCGACGAAATATTTCCCATTCAACATGAAGAATGGAAAGGCCTCTTGGTGTGCCATTTGCGAGACCAAAAGTCATAACACGGTCGACTGTTAGTTGAACCTGAAGAACCGGAAGAACTATCGGGTGGTTTACTAAACTAATGCAGTGGCACAGCATAACGAGCAAAACAATCTAACAAACGATCAGAACGGTCACAGATACTATGGTCGATGATACGAGCATCGGTACAACAATTGACGCACAAGCTATGGAGGAAGAGGTCAATTCCCTGGGAATCGTGACACCGACCGCGTCGACCCATTCAGTGCTTCACATGTTATAAAGAGGGACATCGATATGCAGAATGTCTAGATAAGGATAGAACTTATCTCAAATTCTTTACTCACTGTGGGGTAGGGGATCACTCACTAGAGGATTGCCCTACCATGTTAGAAAAAATTAATACCACAAAAAATGTTAATGTCTTGTCCTGTGTGCAAAAAAATGATGTAATTAACACTAAAAATTTACATATTGTAGCTCGACAAGGAACAAAAACAGGAGCTGATAACCCCAGAATCAGTAAAATAAAAGAGAAAAATGTCTATTCTGACCCACTGAAGGAAAAACAAACATATAAAGAAGAAACTAACGTATTCAAAGAAATTGCACGACAAGAAAATGTTCATGACAGTTGACATAACACAATAAATGAATTAATCCATCTCATTCAAAAAGATAACTTGGTATCCTAGTTCATCGATTTGTTGTATGAACTAAAATGTACCAACTCTGAAAAACAAACAAAGAACATTTGTAAGTTAAATAAAAAAGACAAAGGTGATGTCGACCCACTTGTCGACCTGGAAATCGAAGGATACCACGTTCGACAAGTAGTGCTCGATTTCGGCTCACAAGTAAACATTATGACTCGTGACACTTGGGAACAAATGGGCAGACCTCGACTCTATGAGTCAAGCATATAACTGAAACTAGCCGACCAAAACCTAATTGAACCCATTGGAGTCTGGAAAAACATCGACATGACTATAAAAGGAATCTCGACCAAGGTCGACTTCGAAATCATCGACCCAAAGGAAGGATCTAGTTCCTTCCCAGCGCTAGTCAGGTGACCTTGGGGTAGAAAAATGAAAGCATCCATATCCTTGGATAAGGAACGAATCAAATTAAAAGGAAATGGACAAAAGGTCATTGTACCCATTCATCCATCTCAAGGGGAACCTTGGACTGAACCTATTGATGAAGAAGTCAATGTCCGACAACTCTACCAAATCCACAACAACATAGACTACACAGAACCAAACATCCACGGAGAACTTCAGTTAGGTAACCAAGACTCAGTTGGTTATAACTTAGACGTTGAATTGTATGATTGGGAGATCGAGAGCTACGAAACACAAGAAAGAGGGTGTTGGACTATACAAAAAGTGCAGAAAAATCCCACCCAACAGTGCTTCATAGTGTCCATTGTCCCAAAAATATTTGAAAAGAAAATTAGGGAACACCCTACCTTACAACCGACCAATCTGAATACTACACAACTACCAAGATATAAGGAAAGGGAATCCCCAATCATGCATGTCGAACAAGTTTCCAAAAATATTGGTGAGCATGGCCGACTTCAAAGCCTAGTCGAAACTTTTATAGGACAAGCTGCTAGATGGTGGGATACCCATAAGACAAGACTACAGACCTAGACAACTGCTTCAACTTACTTTATCGAAAGTTTTGGAGGAAAGAAGTTAACCCAACAAGCTCAGATACCTGTATTCACTCAAGGACAGAACCAGAAGATCATATCAAAACCTGTGAAAAGGAGTGGAGAAGACTTGGATACAAGGATGAACGAGCATGGCCACACTTATTCCCATCAACCCTCGTCGACTTACCAAACAAATGGTATAAGATGGAAAAAGCTATAGGTGAAACCTTCTTATGGCACGAACTCAGGGAAAATTTTATTAAATATTTCAACTTTATACCACAAGATGAAAACCTGGTCGAAACAGCCAAACAAATTAAAGAATTTATCCAGCCGACCGAAAACAAACCCTTACAAGATAACCGACAGATAAAGAAATGTAACATTATACAAAAAGGAAAAAACCACAGTCAACAAGATTACAATTAGAAAACGAAAACACAGAAGGAAAAATATTTAGATGGAAATCCAACCATGTCGAAATGACCAAACCTATTTGCACCATCCTGAAAGTCGAAACAACTGACAAACAAGATACTGACAGAATGACTGCACCCGACTTCCCTGCCACATTCTCATAGTTCAAAGAATGAAGTTGACCGATCATTGAAGCCAAAGCACTAGAATGGATAGATTCTAAAGTCAAAACTAAAGAATTCGACATCTCAAATGACGATCGACCAAAAATGGCAAAGACCGGTGACTACTGGAGTGAAGAACAGACCATAGAGATAGTGAATTTATTAAAAGAATTCCAAGATGTATTTGCTAGAGATTACAAAGACCTAAAAGGCTTAATCCAAAAAATGGGAGAGATGAAAATTGATACTAAACCTGATGTTCGACCTGTCAAGAAAAGGCCTTATAAACTAGCTCACAAATACAAGGAGATAGTAAAAAAGAATATTGATAACATGTTAGCAGCAAGCATCATCTACCCTATCGACCAATCAGAATGGGCCAGTCCAATGGTGGTACAACCTAAGAAACATGACCCGACCAGACTAAGAATTTGTGTCGACTTCAGAGAACTAAACAAAGTAACACTGACAGACCCATTTTCAACCCCTTATGTAGATGAAATCTTGAATGAAGTTGCAGGACATGAATGCTACTCATTTACAGATGGATTCTCAGGCTATAACCAAGTGCCAATAGCTAAAGAAGACCAAAAGAAGACAACCTTTGTGTGTGAATTTGGTTCATTTACTTACAATGTTATGCCTTTTGGATTAAAGAATGCACCTATAGTGTTCTTTCGAATTGTTTTCAAAACATTTCAAGAATATATCTATAAGACCATGGTAGTATACTTTGATGATTGGACAATATATTCCATGTTAAAGGAACAATGCAAATGGCTCAGACTTATGTTAGAGACATGTCGACAGATTCAACTATCTCCAAACATCAATAAATGCATATTTGTGACCCCCATAGGGATACTGTTAGGGCACATTGTCTGTAAGGAAGGTATTAAGGTTGACTTTGCAAAGATCAAAATTATCCTCGACCTAAAACCACTAGTAAACCCAAAACAAGTCAGGGTGTTACTTGGCCACACAGGTTATTACAGAAAATTCATAAGATATTATTGAGATATGACCTATCCTCTTGAAGAACTATTAAGGGAAGATCAAGAGTTTAAATGGACAGAATGCCACATATCATTCGAAAAATTAAAAATAAAGCTAGTCGAAGCACCAATCCTAAAGTTTCCAAACTTGTCGATCAAAATCCATGTCCATATTGATGCATCAGGCCTCACAATAGGAGAAATACTAACTCAACCAGGAGACAATGGAATGGATTATCCCATAGTTTACAGCAGCCGAAAATTAAACAAGGCTGAAAGAAACTATTCGACCACAGAAAGAGAATCCCTAGGAATGGTCTTTTCCCTACAAAAATATCGACATTATCTGTTAGCTAATCCATTTATATTCTATACCGACCATCAGCCTCTGAAGTATCTCGTCAATAAACCACTACATCATGGAAGGGTTTTTCGATGGCTAATTCTTTTCCAAGAATTTGAGTTTGAAGTCGTTATCCGACCAGGCAAGTTAAATGTCGGTCCCGACCATTTATTCCGAATCGACACAGGAGAATAACTTAAAGGAGTTGATGATGACTTACCTGATGCACATTTATTTTGGATAGAAGCAGTCCCAGCAGAACTAGAAGAAATAGCTCAGTTCTTAGAAGATGGACATGCACTAGAAGGTATGAGCACAAAGAAAAAGTAGATCTTAGCTATGAAGGTTTCACCATACAGTCTCATCAATGGATTTTTATACAAAATGGGACTAGATGACATCCTCAGAAGGTGTGTACTAGAACATGAGCGGGACCACATTCTGCATGAAGCACACTATGGACCTGCAGGAGGATATTTTCAAGCGGACACAACTGCGAAGAAAATCCAACAGTTAGTATTATGGTGGCTGACAATCCACAGAGATTGCAAAAATTTTGTGAGTCGATGTGACAGATGTCAACGACTAGGTCGACCCCTTCCTAGCATAGAGATGCCTCCGATATCAATAAACCCAAGTCTCACATTTGAAATCTGGGCCGTAGATTTCATAGGACCATTTCCTATACCAGCAAAAAGAACTGGTGCAAGGTATATCATTACTGTAGTGGAATATGTCACTAAATGGGCAGAAGCTGAATCGATCGATACATGCTCTAGTGAGATAGCTGCTAATTTTATCTATGAGAATATCATGACTAGATTTGGGATGCAGCTATGGATGAAGAATATCATTCCTTAATGGCAAACGATAATTGGGATCTTGTTCCTGTTCCAAAAGGAAGAAAACTTGTTAGATGTAAATGGGTCTATAGAACTAAGTATGCATCAGACGGAAGTGTTGAAAGACTTAAGGAAATGTTAGTTGCCAAAGGTTTTTCCCAAGTTGAAGGGATTGAATACAATGAAACCTTTGCCCCTGTAGCAAAAATGAACTCCATCCACCTTGTTCTTTCCCTTCCAGCCTTACATAACTGGGAAGTCCATCAAATGGATGTCAAGTATTCCTTCTTAGATGGTGATTTACATGAGGAAATTTACATGGAACAACCTCCTGGATATGTTCAGTATAACTCTAGCCTTGTTTTTCTAGGGGTCGACCTAGTCGTTCACATCTGTCACATTGGCTGACAAAAAATTTGCAATCTTTGTGGAGTGTCGGCCACCATAATCCTAACTGTTGTATTTTCTTCGCAGTTGTGTCCGCTTGAAAATGTCCTCCTGCAGGTCCATAGTGTTCTTCATGCACAATGTGCTCTCATTCATGTTCTAGTACACACCTTCTGAGGATGTCATCTAATCCCATTTTGTATAAAAATCCATTGATGAGACTGTATGGTGCAGCCTTCATAGCTAAGATATGATTTTTCTTGGTGCTCATACCTTCTGGTGCATGTCCATCTTTTAAGAACTGAGCTATTTATTCTAGTTATGCTGGGACTGCTTCTATCTAAAATAAATGTGTATCAGGTAAGTCATTGTCAACTCCTGTCGGTTCTTCTCCTGTGTGATTCGGGATAAATAGTCAGGACTTACATTTAACTTGCCTTGTCGGACAACGACTTCAAAATCAAATTCTAGGAAAAGAAGTAGCCATCGACAAATGCTTCCATGATGTAGTGGTTTATTGACGATATACTTTAGAGCCTCATGGTCGGTATAGAATATAAATGGATTAGCTAACAAATAATGTCGATATTTTTGTAGGGAAAAGACCATTCCTAGGGCTTCTCTTTCTGTGGTCGAATAGTTTCTTTCAACCTTGTTTAATTTTTAGCTATTGTAAACTATGGGATAATCCATTCCATTGTCTCCTGGTTGAGTTAGGATTGCTCCTATTGCGAGGCCTGATGCATCAATATGGACATGGAATTTGATCGACCAGTTTGGAAACTTTATGATTGGTGCTTCGACTAGCTTTCTTTTTAATTTTTCGAATGATATGTGGCAGTCCTATGTCCATTTAAACTCTTGATCTTCCTTTAATAGTTATTCAAGAGGATAGGTCATATCTTAATAATATCTTATGAATTTTTTGTAATAGCCTGTGTGGCCAAGTAACACCCTAACTTGTTTTGGGTTTACTGGTGGTTTTAGGTCGAGGATAATTTTGATCTTTGCAAAGTCAACCTTAATACCTTCAATGGGCCGACTTAGTCAATCAGCTGACTAAACTGAGAGATTAGGTCAGCCACCTAGGGTCATGTCGGTTCACCGAATCGATAGGTAGTTATTTTGTAACCGTTCTATAATCATGTATATATATTAGGTTATTGAGCCAGTTGAGAACTCAGTTCAATTCTCTGTGTTGTATGGACTCATTTGTATAATATAATCTGTTTATTCACCTATTTGTTCTTATCTCTTGTCTCTGTTTTATATTTATATATGTTTTAGTGTGTATTATTGGTAACCTTATGTGATCTATGAGATTACAACATGGCTCAAGTTTCCGAGAATCATGATCCAGAAACTTTTGCAGAAGCTTCAGGAAATCCAGATTGGGATGTAGCTATGGATGAAGAATATCATTCCTTAATGGCAAACGATACTTGGGATCTTGTTCCTCTTCCAAAAGGAAGAAAACTTGTTAGATGTAAATGGGTCTATAGAACTAAGTTCGCATCAGATGGAAGTGTTGAAAGACTTAAGGCAAGGTTAGTTGCCAAAGGTTTTTCCAAAGTTGAAGGGATTGACTACAATGAAACCTTTGCCCCTGTAGCAAAAATGAACTCCATCCACCTTGTTCTTTCCCTTGCAGCCTTACATAACTGGGAAGTACATCAAATGGATGTCAAGTCTGCCTTCTTACATGGTGATTTACATGAGGAAATTTACATGGAACAACCTCCCTGCGTACCCGAACAACCATGGCCAACCAATAATTGACCTAACATGATAATGTTGTATATACACTTTTTAACAGAAACTACTATGGAAATATACATTTGTATATATGAACCAATATCTTATTGACACTTCCAATAATATCAAGGCTCTACACTAATTGCTAGATCGATTGGGATTAACAATCCCACTTAACAATATTACATTGGATTGAGAAAATACAAACAATATATCTTAATCATAGCTGCATCACTCAAGATGGGTCTTCCTACTATCTCCCCTCCATAACTGCTTGATTCACATAGCATTAATCAGGCTCACACCCTAGCTCCCACAACACCTCCCCATAAATACTCTTTATAGAACTTTCACAACTATAACACCTACTATGATATTATTAAAAAATGGTATATTGATTATATAATACAAATAAAACATATAAATTCGATAATATATAATATAACATTATTATTATATTATATAAAAAACATATACATAAACAATTATGATGTAACGAGACAAAACATAGAAACACGTATATAAACAAAAACAAAAACATGTTATAAACAATTATAATGTTTTCCCGAAATTGTTACAAAACAATATCCAATATATACACAACCCATTAAAAAATTTTAAACACATGACATGGTGGCTCCATCAGGTACTCGAGTACTACTCCATTGTTAGTAGAAATATGCATCCAACCAAAATTGGGAACTATTTCCCTCATTACCCTTGTTATCCTCATTTCATGTAGTTCATCTTCATGATCTTGAAGTAGCACCATTGGGGTATTTTGGAATTCTCATCAATAGAAAAATCGTGAAATGGGAATTTTTGATATTAAGTTACATCTCCTATGCTTTCTTCCCATCTAAATTTTTCCTTAATTGATGATGATCTCCTACCATTTTCATGCTTCAAGGGTTTCTTTTAAAATGTCACTAGTTCAAGTCCTCATGCAACCAATGATTCAAGGTTTTGAGAAAAATATGAAACAATTTCGACCATATTAATTTTTTTTCTTGGGGATTGTGGGTTTCATTCCCAGCTAATTGTCCCCTTATATCATCTTTATGAAACTTGATTCCTCCAGTAGAATTAGCTTCAATCATGTTTACTTCCCCTCCAAATCATCGACATGTCAAAGGTATACTTATTTTATTTTCTCGGATCTTTGAGATGTATTTTTTTAGTATAATAGTAGCAAAATTTACTAAGCACGACCTCTTTATTGCATTGTTAGGACCCTCTGCTTTTCCTGCAAACATTGTCCCTCTAAATTACCTCATATGACAAGGAGGATTCCTTTGGTGCCATCACCATTGGTATTTTCTCCTCCTCCACTTGCTCAAGATATGGAAAGAACATAATATATTTTGTTTGTCTTTTAACATTCATTTTGTTATCACAAGATAAATTTCTCTGTAATTGTCATCATTTTATTTGTAAATAAATATAATCCATACAAACGAAAACCAAATGACAATAAAACCAACCTCTATCTCGTAATACATGGGACACTAGAAGATAAATCACTCCTCCATCTTGATCTCCTAAAGACGACACAATTTAGCAAATGTAATACCTCCCTTCCAGGGTTTCATTGCGTGTTTACTATAATTCTAGACCAATTATGTTCTTCAATTAAACACTATATTAGAGACTTTGCATTTGTTGGATCTACTTGTAGGGCAGTAATTGTGTGCTTTTAATGTTCTTATTATGTATATACCCTACCTATTATTCTAATATACAGCCTTGTGTTTAGTTCAGACATATTTATGAATTATTATAGTTGCATAACAAGATTAAATGCCAACCCCTGTTAGATTTTATTCTTCCAATTAAATAACCTATTACTTTTAATAAGACTAAAATTAATTCGACATTTCCTCAACATACATTATCTTCCCGCAATATAAAAAAATCCTACTGGAGATTGTTTATTTTTAGGAAAGTTATGCCACAAATAATTCATCAACTAGTAAAAAAATAAAAGAAAATAAGAATATTTAAACATTCCTGCTATTTTATATACTTTAAACATTACTGAATACAAAGTAATCACAAATTCTCACTTGAGTGTCCCTACTGAAAATTAACACTTTAGCAGTTCCAAGAACAAGAAGGGAAGTCCTCATCCTCTAGGAAAGGGTTAATCAGAAGTCCCTGTAATAAAGGTCTGTGAACTCTTATTATTTGAAACATCACATCTGAAATCTATAATTGGCCTACGTAAATGTCATATTTCCAAGAGCTTTGTTGTTGATCTTTCCCGAAATGCCCCTCAAGAAATATCTCTCTCAAACACATGTTATGCTTTTGCAGTAAGAGAAGGTACATAGAAAAACTCTACAAGAATGTACACATCTGCAAGATGCCAACATGCATTTGCCACCTACTATGTTGTCAACTAAATTTCCTATAAAACCTTTACTCTGCTTATCATAAACTGCATCAATGGATTTGGGTTCTATGAAATCGTTTTCACCTTTTTCATCATCAGAATCAATGTCTCTCAGTAGATATTTAACGACATCTTCCTGACTAAAAGCTATGTTTCTTAGACAATATAGAATCCGAGGAGACACACCAGCTCCTAACTTCTTCAGTCTACCACAAACTTTATTCCTTAGGTTCAAATATTTTTAGTGTGGAAAATTTGACATAAACATTTAAAAAATTTATCTATCAAAAGTTATTAACCTTGAACCATTAAGGGATATTCAGGACATTACCGCTTGAGGTACTTGTTGATACTCAGATGCAAACTTGAAAATAGTACTTATAAAATCAGTAAGAGACCTTTGATAGTAATTTATTTGCTTATTGTTTTTGTTGAAGTTGTATTAAAGGATTTCCTACAAATTGAAATATTGGATGATACCTCTGATTTTTATCTGACTTTCTTTTCAAGCTCTCTTGGCTGTGTCCGTCAGACCCTATTTTGACCCCGTTTGCATTAGAAATGTATATGATGTAAATATTTTATTTAATCATGGTGTGGAGCTAAAGGAAAAATCCCCACCATTGATTTAGTGTTTTATGTTTCGACGATTAAAAAGAGTTGTCGATGATATTTCGTGCTATCCAGGCACATTATAATTTTGGACATCATGTAAATATGCAATTTAATTAAAATACCCACAACCATCTATGTCAATGCAACATTAAAGAGACGAGGGCATGATTTCATAAGGATAAGGGAGGATGGGGGGATATTCAAACATTTGGGCCAATGGGGAAAGGCCAAATGTCAAAGGGAGAACCCATCAAAACTGTCAACTACCCATTTCTTGTCTTTTTCCCCAATCATTTATTTATACTAGAAAAGCTCATTTCTCTTTATAGACCTTAACCTTATGGATGGAGACAAACAATCGGAAGTGTACCTAAATCGGTTGAGGTGGTTATTGCATGGGAATGGAAAGAGTATGGGAAAAAATTCGAATTGGGAAGAGCACCCATTTTTGAAAAACAAGTTTTGACTCCTTGGACAAGTAAAAACCCAAAAATGTATGTACATTCTAGCATGCATTCACGTTTTCATTTTTCTCCACCCATTCTCTCATTCACGTGAGCTCTCTTAGGCATCTAGAGCTTCCTATGTGTATTCGTTCATGTTTTTGGTTGTTTACTTCATTTCCCCCCATGAATGGGAGGTCATTTTTTTAATTCCCTGTGACTGGGTTGTCTTCCTCACGTTTTCCTACTGATTTCCTTAGTTTCCCTGCCCAGGAAATTATTTTTTGTGTTGCCGAGCGAAGCCCATCAAGCATTCATGATTTTTGGGTTCATAGAAGTCGTTTTGGCTCATCAAATTCCCATAATAGTTTTTGAGTTCGAATTGATCACCCAGGGGTCGATTTACCCATTTTACCCATTTGTTTTGTTGCCAAAACCATTTTTTTTTTACCAGTCCTAGAACTTGTATCTTTTTGTGGGTGCATATTTTGTTTTGGTCTAAACTATTTTGGAGTGGAATTGGGTCTGAACTAGCTTGATAAACCTAGTGTAGGAGGGAACCTCATAGACAGATCTGGAGGGGCTATTTTTCTTCTTTGCACACCTTGAATAGCACTGGAATGGAAGGAATAGCCCAAGGGACTGTGTAGCAATCAGTGTGTAGATGTTTAGAATTCAAGCCTGTTCTGGTGCATGGGTCCATAGCTCTGTGGTTGAGCTCACTAGCTTAGCAATTCAGCCTTCCACCTCCCTAGAATCCTGATAAACCCAACTGTGTTTGACTTGGATGAATTTTGATATACCTTTGGCTATGTGTGAGCCTAATAGTGTTCCCTTATTCCTTGTGGGAATCATGCCCAACTCGGGGATGGCAGTGTTGCTGAGAGATTGATGAGCACACTGGCCTATGGTTGGGTGGAACGTTGCAGCGACATAACTAGTTTTGGGACAAGCTTCTTTCAAGATAAGTATCTCTTGTGTTAATCTCTGCATTTGTATTTTCTTGATGAAATATATTGAACATGTCTAATATGTTGAATGATTGAATGAAATGTAATTGCTTCCATTGTATATTACATTATGCATCGGCATATGTTTATGTTCAATGCATTTTTATTATGTCAATGTTCATGGGACCTAGTTTCCCCCTCTAAATGATAGCAGAAGCATCTTGGTCGCGTCCTCTCAAGTAGGAGGGGAGATGCCAGTGTTCATGGAGAGTAGCCCCAAGTCCTTGAAGTGACTATACTTGACATTCTAATTATGGTTTTACTTCCTTAGATACTGACTACACATTTGGTAACATTTGAGACCCAACTCCTCCTTGAACTAGGTCAAGTTGTAGAGAAGCTAATGATTGAATATTTTTAGATGATTTCATTGAGAGAATATAACTATTATATCAATGAGAATTTTGACATACTTCTTGTTGATTATTGTTTTTAAAATGAAGCATTGTAAGTTTTCCACTAGGTGGATCATTGTTTTGGGCTAGAACTGATGGAAACTAAAAATGCCTTTTAGTATTAGATCGAGATAACATAGATGATTGTTTCCCTTCCATATTTGGATATTGGAACAACTAACTGACTATGGACCCTTGAATAGTGTGTTCAAGGGTACTGTTCGATCTTGGCAAAAACCAAAAAACAAGATGGGAACAGGGATAATTTTAGGGGCGAATTTTAGCCCAGTGGGCTATTTTTCCATGTTTTTCTCCCAAAAAACATTCGCCATTTTGCATTTTTTGAAGCCCTGTTTCGCCCAATTTTGATGGGGTAAAATTTTTTCACCCTAAAAATCGCCAAATTATTATATAAACGATTTAAAATCAATGGAAATTAAAATATTTTTTGAAAAATATCACCAATCATTTTATAGTTGGCATTTTAAGAATTAGTAATATTCGACAACATTTATACACTTTTAAATAAGTATGGTTCCTTAAAATCATACCTGGATGGGAAAAGGATGTTTGACTATTATGTTGATCATTGTGCTGGTCAGATTCTTATTCTTGTATTTGTTTATGCGAAGGAAATAGTAGTGATTTGTGCTATTGTGTCAGTGGTTTTGATGATATGGGTGAATATCCATGTCTTCTATTGTTAGAGGCATCTTAAACACCACTAGAATTATATGGATCATGCCCCATGGAAGTGTTTAGAACTGCTGAAGAACCATTTGAAATAGCAATTTAAAAGGTGTTGGGAATAAGAGATGTTAATGTGGCAATCAACTCAGGTTTCAAAGAAATGGTATCTAACTGTTTACCTGGTATCTAGTTTGTCATGGAGTAGCATCTTGACCTATGTGCATATCCTTTATAGGTGACAATGATCTTAGCATGCGTATTGCACATAGAATTGGATCCTCTTCTATGAGCATGTGAATGTAGTCCACCTATGAGATAGGAAACTATTTTCTTGAACATAAAGCTGCAGAGTATCATGTAACACTGCCTGGGATGGATTCGTATACATAGCAATGCCTATTTTTCTGCATAAATTTAAGCACAACACCAAAAAAATTATTGGTGAATGGGGCCTTCAAAACATGCTCTGAAAATTTAGAGGGAGGTGCCAAAAAAAGTGTTGTCCCATCACTAAATTTTGTAGCATTGGCACAATATTTTGATCCCAAATAGTGTAGAAAATATTGATAGGGATTCACATCTTAGTCTTGTTCAGGTACAAAAAATACTAATCCAAAACCACTTGTATGTGAAAAATGTTTGGTGAGCATATCAAGATCTGTCCTTGCAGAGCACTGGTCGACTGCAGATAACCACTTGTAGGAGACACCGGTCAAACACTTCGGTCGACTGCAGATAACCATCAAACCTTCGACTGCAAAAAGAATAGAACCCCAAATCGCCAAGCCAAACTCGCAGCCACAGCAGCAGGTAGTTCCTTCGGCTGCAGAAAGTGTCGCCCTGACACAGAAGCCAGGGGGGAGATAGAGCTAGAAAACCCTGAGTACGCTGTCACAAAAGGCATCATTCAGAAATTGTCAAAAGAAATAGCAGCGGCCAGGAAAAATCTCAAAACACAACAACAAAAACAAGGTAAAGGTAAGCGCAAGCTTATTATTGCTGATTCATCTGAAGAAAAAGAAGAACTGGCAGCCACGGCCCTCAACATCATAGAGGATGCCACGGCAAATAAAGTTTCGATGGAAACCCAGTTCTAGTGATTTGTCAACGCCGGAGCACAAGCAGGTCGACCGAAGAAATCAAAGACTACGACGACGCCTAAAAACGTCGTTGATCTTATGTCAATGCCTCCACCCCCATCACCGATGAAAATAACCAAGGAACAAGCACCGGCGCCACAGTCAGTCAACCCCCTCGACTTATGCAAAAGTGCGATGTCGGAGGCTGTAAAAGCAATATTCGACAGAGATAGGGACTTGCAGGATTTCTTTGAGAAACTGCCTGCGTTGTTTACGTCGGCTCAAAAGATCTCTACAAAAGCACCTATTTTCACGTTTGGAGGACACCAACCAGGACAGGATGCACAACCCCCAATCGTTGCAAACATTACGTCAACTTTCGAAAGAAATCCTGACAAAGAAGCTAAAGTGATTGCACGTTGGTCCTCAATTATTGCATTGAATGTCCCCACACCCCAAGCTGACCTACCAGCCACTGCACCAAATGAAGGAGAAACTGTGGATGACATAAAATCACACCCTCGACCCAACAACCCACCATTTAACCATCCTTCCCCCAAACCAATCACCCTCGACCATTCTCCAACTTCATCACCACCACCACCACCACCCCCTGACTCAAAGAAAGGCCCACCACAACCGACTGCATCCACACAACCAAAGGTGGTAGTCATCCCACCTCCCCAACTAGACAAACTATCGGCTTGGGGTAATCTGGTGTTTTTTATGTTTTTCAACCTGCAGACTAAAGGTGTATCCACGGACTGTATTTCCTTGGCTTTGGTTGAGGCTCTAGTTTGTTTGGGGGCCATTGTGTTGGTTTGGTGGTCGATTTCACTAAGGGGTTCTCGGCTTTTGGTCTATTGGATGCTCTGATGCTCTCTCTGTATGGGTTGAGGTGAATGATCCTTCGGCGATCCAGTATTTATAGGCAATGTTGTGGATGTGTGCGGCAATGGGTGTATTAATGGCGGACGTGATGTTCTAGCTGGAGTACGTGAGTGTGTGTTAATGGCGAATTGCTTTCGGCGCTTGATGTCATGAATGTGCGATGGGACTATCAAAGTCATTGGTTGATGTCACTGATGAGAATGGATGATGGGAGTAGTCGATCGATGAAGATGGTCGATGGTCGAGATGGTGATTTCTTGCCATGGTTTTTCTGTAAGTGCAGTATTTTTTTGGTTTTTTGAATTTTTTAAAGTTTTTATGGCTTTTGGTTGACGGTTATGGTCGTTATATGATTTTTTTTTTTGAATTAGTTTCTGTAGCATTTTAGTCGGGCTCCATTAACGAGCTTCTGAAATACTATTCCCTGTAATGTCCTTAGTCGGATTGATCCGTTGGGATGTATCTTTTCGACAACGTAAGGTCCCATCCATTCTATGTGGAGCTTCTTAGGTTTTGCTTTGACCTAACTATTGTATAGTAAAGAAAGGTCTCCGATCGACAGGTTTTTATTCTTAATGTTGCGGTCGTGCCATGGTTTCTGTTGTTGCTTCTATATTTCTTGGTGTTGTATAGCCATGAGTCAGTGCTCTTCCAGTTTGTTGAGTTGCAATAGTCGGTCCTTCCTTCTTTGTTCGACATCGACATGTAGTATTTCTGCAATAATAGGTGTCTTATGTGAGAAGTGTAGTGGAACTATTGCTTCTTTTCCATAGACTAGTCAAAACGGAGTTTGATCGGTCGATCGTTTATAGGCTGTTATGTATGCCCATAATACTATAGGTATTTTCTCATCCCAGACGTCTTTATTGGCATTACATATTTTAGTTAATCCTTTTGTTAATGTTTTATTGAATGCTTCAATTGCTCCATTCGACTGAGGATGGTATGCTGTACTCCAACGATGGTCGATTTGGAATTGGTCGGTTAGGGTTTCGGTAGTTCGGTTGATAAAGTGTGTCCCCTGGTCGCTAATCAGGGTTAGTGGACATCCAAATCTAGTGATGATATTCTCATAGATAAACTTAGCAGCTATCTCTCTAGAGCATGTATCGACCGGTTCAGCTTCTGCCCATTTAGTGACATATTCCACTGCAGTAATGATATACCTTGCACCAGTTCTTTTTGTTGGTATAGGAAATGGTCCTATGAAGTCTATGGCCCAGATTTCAAATGTGAGACTTGGGTTTATTGATATCGGAGGCATCTCTATGCTAGGCAGGGGTCAACCTAGTCATTGACATCTATCACATCGATTGACAAAATTTTTGCAATCTCTATGGAGTGTCGGCCACCATAATCCTGACTGTTGGATTTTCTTCGCAGTTGTGTCCACTTGAAAATGTCCTCCTGTAGGTCCATAGTGTGCTTCATGCAGAATGTGGTCTCATTCATGTTCTAGTACACACCTTCTGAGGATGTCATATAATCCCATTTTGTATAAAAATCCATTGATGAGACTGTATGGTGCAACCTTCATAGCTAAGATCTGCTTTTTCTTGGTGCTCATACCTTCTGGTGCATATCCATCTTCTAAGAACTGAGCTATTTCTTCTAGTTCTACTGGGACTGCTTCTATCTGAAATAAATGTGCATCAGGTAAGTCATTGTCAACTCCTGTCGGTTCTTCTCCTGTGTCGATTCGGGATAAATGGTCCGAACCGACATTTAACTTGCCTGGTTGAACAACGACTTCAAACTCAAATTATTGGAAAAGAAGTAGCCATCGACAAATCCTTCCATGATGTAGTGGTTTATTGACGAGATGATTTAGAGCCTGATGGTCGGTATAGAATATAAATGGATTACCTAACAAATAATGTCGATATTTTTGTAGGGCAAAGACCATTCCTAGGGCTTCTCTTTCTGTGGTCGAATAGTTTCTTTCAACCTTGTTTAATTTTCGGCTGCTGTAAACTATGGGATAATCCATTCCATTGTCTCCTGGTTGAGTTAGGATTGCTCCTATTGCGAGGCCTGATGCATCAATATGGACATGGAATTTGATTGACCAGTTTGGAAACTTTAGTATTGGTGCTTCAACTACCTTTCTTTTTAATTTTTCGAATGATATGTGGCATTCCTTTGTCCATTTAAACTCTTGATCTTCCCTTAATAGTTATTCAAGAGGATAGGTCATATATGAATAATATCTTATGAATTTTTTGTAATAGCTTGTGTGGCCAAGTAACACCCTGACTTATTTTGGGTTTACCGGTGGTTTTAGGTCGAGGATAATTTTGATCTTTGCAAAGTCAACCTTAATACCTTCAATGGGACGACTTAGTCGATCAGCCGACTAAAATGAGAAATTAGGTCGGCCACCTAGGGTCGTGTCGGTTCACCGAATCGACAGGTAGTTATTTTGTAACCGTTCTGTAATCATATATATATTAGGATGTTGAGCCAGTTGAGAACTCAGTTCAATTCTCTGTGTTGTATGGACTTATTTGTATAATATAATCTATTTATTCACCTATTTGTTCTTATATCTTGTCTTTGTTTTATATTTATATATGTTTTAGTGTGTATTATTGGTAACCTTATGTGATCTGTGAGATTACAACATGGCTCAAGTTTTCGAGAATCATGATCCAGAAAATTTTGCAGAAGCTTCAGGAAATCCAGATTGGGATGCAGCTATGGATGAAGAATATCGTTCCTTAATGGCAAACGATACTTGGGATCTTGTTCATCTTCCAAAAGGAAGAAAACTTGTGAGATGCAAATGGGTCTATAGAACTAAGTATGCATCAGATGGAAGTGTTGAAAGACTTAAGGCAAGGTTAGTTGCCAAAGGTTTTTCCCAAGTTGAGGGATTGACTACAATGAAACCTTTGCCCTTGTAGCAAAAATGAACTCCATCCGCCTTGTTCTTTCCCTTCAAGCCTTACATAACTGGGAAGTCCATCAAATGGATGTCAAGTCTTCCTTCTTACATGGTGATTTACATGAGGAAATTTGCATGGAACAACCTCCTGGATATGTTCAGAATAACTCTAGCCTTGTTTGTCTCCTTAAGAAATTCTTATATGGCCTTAAGCAAGCTTCTAGAGCTTGGTATGCCAAAATGGATAGATTTCTCCTTGACACTGGTTTTTCTAAATGCCATTTTGACCCCAATGTCTATACCAAGAAAGTAGGAAACCATCTCATCATACTTGTTCTTTATGTTGATGATCTTATCCATACTGGTAGTGACCCTAAACTTATAACCCATGTGAAATCCAGTCTTAAGTAAAATTTTGAAATGTCAGACTTAGGACATTTGCATTATTTTCTTGGTCTCCAAGTCTTACAAACCAAAGAAGGAATCTTTCTTTCCCAGTCTAAGCATGCTTGTGACCTTCTTCGTCACTTCCACATGGAATATTGTAAACCAGCCCCTTCTCCCTTCCAGTCTGGAGTCAAACTTTCTACCACATGTACTTCCCTTGAAGTAGATGCCACCTTGTATCGTCAGCTTGTTGGTAGTATTTTATACTTGAATCATTCCCGTCCTGACCTTTCCTTTGCCGTTGGTCGTGTTTCCCGTTATATTGAAACTCCTCAAGAAAGTCACTAGAAAGAAGCAAAAAGAATACTTCAATATATTCGAGGTAAAATTTAGTTTGGGATTCATTACAGTACAAGGGGGAAACCTTTGTTGGTTGGTTTCACTGATTCAGATTGGGCCGACGATCCTGATGATCGAAAGTCTACTGCGGGTTATGTTTTCAGTGTGGGATTTGGACCTGTCACTTAGGCTTGTAAGAAACAACAAGCTCTTGCTCTTTCTTCAGTAGAAGTAAAATATCAAGCCACAGTTAATGCCAGTCAGGAAGCTTTATGGCTTCAACATATCCTTTCATATTTTTCATTCGATTAGCAGCAGCCTACTCCACTTTGGTGCGACAATCAAAGTGCCACGAAGCTTGCCAAAGATCCAGTTCTCCATCAGCGCAACAAACACATTGAGATACACATGCACTTCATCAGAAATATTTTTCATGATCATGTTATTGAAGTGCTCTATTGCCCTACAGATGATCAAGTTGCAGAAATCTTCACCAAGTCTCTTATAGAAGCGAAGTTTTCTAAAATTTGGTCTATGTTAGGAGTTCAAGAATGTGTCCTTAAGGGAGGATAGGCTCTAATGCCTCCTTCCTTCTCCTAATAGTGTCACTTTTGTAAATCCTTCAATCCTATCCCAAGTTGTTCTTAAGGGGGGATGTTAGGATATTTAGACACTTAGGAGTTAGTTAAGATCAACTTGTGTAATATATCTGTTAGGTAAAAGTGTGTTTCTTTAGCATGCATTAGTATGCATTTGTAAATATTCTAATCCGATGGTCACGATATGTTCTAGACATAGAGTGATCCGACAGTTCAAATTCTCTTAGATCATACCTACCATTGATCCATGGCTTAACACCCAATTGGTCTATGATCTCTATTTAAAGAGCATAGAGGGTCCTTGGCTAGTTGATCGATTATGAGAAGTTCATGTAACTTTTTTTCTTTTGCATAATAAATTGCTCCAAATAGCTATTTGGTTGGGGCCGTGGATTTTTTCCCTCTTGCGGGTTTTAACCACATGACAAACATCGATGTGTTGATCTATGATCTATTTGTGTGAAGCGGTTGCTCAAGGTTTTCGGTCTTTTGGGAGTAACCTGCGTACCTGAACAACCATGGCCAACCAATAATTGACCTAACATGATAATTTTGTATATACACTTTTTAACAGAAATTACTATGGAAATATACATTTGTATATATGAACCAATATCTTATTGACACTTCCAATAATATCAAGGCCCTACACTAATTGCTAGATTGATTGGGATTAACAATCCCACTTAACAATATTACATTGGATTGAGAAAATACAAACACTATATCTTAATCATAGCTGCATCACTCAAGATGGGTCTTCCCACTATCTCCCCTCCATAACTGCTCAATTCACATAGCATTAATCAAGCTCACACCCTAGCTCCCACAACACCTCCCCATAAATACTATCTATAGAACTTTCACAACCATAACACCTACTATGGTATTATTAAAAAATCGTATATTGATTATTGCGCCGAGAGGCGCTCTACAACCCAATATGGGGGAGATCTTGTCACGTGATGTAACGTGATGTAACATTGGAGATCTTGTCACGTGATGTAACGTGATGTAACGTTACTAACATGTCAACAAAAAATAATAGTGAAAGTGAATATTATGGGGGAGATCTTGTCACGTGATGTAACGTTACTAACATGTCGTCAAAAAATAATAGTGAAAGTGATAGTGAAAGTGAATATTATGGGGGAGATCTTGTCAGGTGATGTAACGTTACTAACATGTCGGCAAAAAATAATAGTGAAAGTGAATATTATGGGGGAGATCTGGTCATGTGATGTAACGTTACTAACATGTCGGCAAAAAATAATAGTGAAAGTGAATATTATGGGAGAGATCTTGTAACGTGATGTAACGTTACTAACATGTCAGCTAAAAATAATAGTGAAAGCGAATATTATGGGAGAGATCTTGTAACATGATGTAAAATTTGCAATATTGAATAACTAATGTAAAAAGTAGTAAATATTATTATAATATTAATATCTGATAGAAATCCATCTCTCTGAATTCATAAAGCCAACACGAATATTAATATCTGCTAGAAATATCACGCCTGAAACCAGCCATCCATCTCCTCAAATTCCCCCAAAGATGTTCACCTCTGCAAATCCGCTTGCACTTGTCTACCTAGAGCAACCATTAAAAGATATGATATTAAGGGCTCTTCTGCATTATAAAGCAACGCCTTACATTAATTCACAAGAATGTCTCAGGGCATTCACTTTAATTGACATTATATCATGATTCTAGAAATTTTAGAATCCAAAAAGCCCAAAATTTGGCAAAATGCCAGTAAGCAGAGTTACAGAAAGCTAAAAGAGCTATGGTATGCAGATGCTATAAACTATTTAACAGCATCTTGAAGGTTGTTGGCCGTTAGGAATGGAGTCATTTATATCCTCCTCCGGTGGCTGCGAATTTGTTGACAAGAGCGAGCGCATTACTGATCAATTTACACACATTCTGCCGGTGGCCTGTAACCATGGCTGTGACCTTCCCGTCAGTGTTCAGATCCTGAAAACCATTGAGGCAGGAGTCCTGGTCTGTGAATTTTTCTGTCCGAACCAGTGGCTTTTGAGTAACCCGACTTACCATTATCTTTTATTGAGTAATCAGTGGCTTTTCTTCATTCAGTCTCCAATATCTGGAGTTTGTGTACAGATGAATCATTCATTATTGTTATTGTTGCGAATACCTACTCTATCAGAGAGAGATTCGAATGCAAACTGCTTCCCTCACTCATTGCTGGGAGCAATGCCTCTGTGAGCCCCTCTCGTATTCAATCCTCACAAAGCCTTGTATCTCTCAGCATTTTTTTGGCTTCAATACAGTTTGATATATTTGGGTATTTTTTAGTTACAATTTGTATTGAATTTGCTCATTGGATTCCTCGCTTTTAGTATAATTCTACTGATTTCCCGATCTCTTTATGTGTTCTTTTAATATTCCAAATAATTGGGGTTCTTCTACTGTTTCTCAAATTCTATTGAATCATAATTTGGCGCTGATGTTTATCTATGATTATATCGAGTTCAGCCCCATATATCAGTTGATAAATTAGCTTTTGGGGCTGGATCACAAGGCTTAAGCCCGTTCCAGTGCAATAAACTTTGCCATTGAACTAGTTGTGCCTCAAAGTGTGAGTTCCTGACCTAATAGTACTATGGGTGGTCAATTAGCTTCCTGGACTTCCAAGCAAAACAAACAGTTTGAGAGGGCCTTAGCTCTCTATGACAAAGACACTCCTGACCGTTGGCACAATGTTCCTTCCATGGTTGATGGAAAATCCCCAGAGGAAGTCAGAAAACATTATGAAATCCTGTTAGAAGACTTTAATTGCATTGAAGCAGGCCAGGTGCCTTATCCCAACTACAAATCTTCGGGGAGCTCAGGATAGGGGGCGAACAACAATGAGCAGAGGACGAGCACAGGCATGTCTAAGTTCTTTGCAACTATTTAGAAATTTTATTATTATTAAACATAAGATTCTTTTCTTTCTGGCTTAGATTTCTTTGCATGAAGCGTGTTGTGAACCTTGGTCTTTTGGAATATCAAACTAACTAAGATCTCCGTTAAAACAAAACAAGGACACATGGCTCCGTTCCTTTATCTTGAATCTTCAGCATATTGTAAACTGCATATTTCAACTTGGTCTCAACTTTCCTCTTCATTGAATCTCCTATTTCATATTTTTGAATACTGAACTTACTAATTTTTTTGCACTGATCAATTTTGGGCAGGCATTTTATGTACATAAAGTTTCTGCAGTGATGCGGGTTCGTATTCTTCGTATTACTACTTATTTCTGAAAGGCCACAGTATGAGTAATAATAGAAAGAAACAGGATGTAACCAGCCGATTTATATCAGCAAGTCCAACGTAAAAAACAGTCGAATATGTAACGAGTATTTTCCACCACTAAAAAGCATCTTCAGTATTTCGTCACTTGTATATTATTGGTTATCATAAAACTGGACCAAGGATTTAGCAGTGATTTTTGGTATTTTTCTATTATGGAACAAATAACGATTATTTGTTGTCTTAATGAATCTGATTTGAAGACGAACCAAATATTTTCAATACTTTATTTTAATATTAGTGCAAAATTTGACTTCTCAAAAGGTAGTGCCCAAGATTAATACGTGTCGCTTTTATAACGTGTGATGTGGATATGACATGAAAAATTATTGATGGTATATCCCATGACATATGCTTGACTCATTGACCCAATCATATTGGCATGACAATAAAGAAACCAGGTGGATTCCGTAGATGTTTTAATAAACCAAACTTCTCTTTTCAGGCTTAGAAGGTACAAAGTATCGTATGGCCAATGAACCTAAAATAAATGTTATTTAAATAAAAGTATTTAAGTTATAAAATAATGTATGACGATATACTTGATGTGACTTGTGAGTGACTAGTTTCGCAATTATTTGACTTGAAGAAAAATCAAGTTTAAAACTTTTGATCGTCACTTCATATTTGATATTTTTTTATTTATCACAATAGGTTAAATTGATGGATGATGAATGTTATTTTGTTATTTGGTCGGAATTATTTTTATTTTTTAAAAATGGTTTTTGATCTCTCTCGGCGTTTGATAGAGCCTAGGATTTGGATCTATTATGGAAACTAAAGATAGTAAGCTAATTTACCATGGATTCTGGGAAAAAAATTAATTACACATTTCACTCTTGAGAATGATTGGTAGGCGAATCCATCTAATTCCTGAGTGGATTTGATTCTAATTACTGGAAACTAAAGATACTAAGCTTACATGGAAGTGGATTTAATTCTAATTACTGAAAACTAAAGATAATAAGCTTACATGTATATATTCCCTCTACACATTCTGCAAAAATTTGGCCTTGCACATGGTAAAACCATGTGCAAGGCCTCCTAAACAAGCATGCAAGGCTTCTTAAACAATCCATGGTAAATTTCACTCAAGGAGATTTGTTAATTTTTTTTACCAAGTTTCACTTAAAAATGAAAATAAAAAAAATAAACAACTCCTTAAAAGAAAATAAATTTTAAAAAATATATTATTTCAAACACTAATCAATAGCTTCATTTCCCAATATTGTTTTTTAATGAACATTGTACCATCTATTGGTGAATCATAATGAAACAAATGAAGATATGCTTAAATTGTGTATTCATTATTATATTTTAAAATTTCTAAAAAGATTATAGTCACTGGATAAATAGATATAGATCCTTATTTACAGGGTGTGGTATTATATTGGGTCATAAAATCCTTATTATTTTTTTTGTTGCCAAAACCTTCAATTATATTTTTTCTCCAGATCCCTCTAATTCCTACAGAGACAATGAAAAAATTTAATTGCACAATTCACTCTTGAGAATGATTGGTAGGAAAATCCCTCTAACCCCCGAGTGGATGATCCCTCCCTCCCTCTAATGACAGTAACTTATTATTTTAATTGATTATCATGTAATCCATTTGAGAGATTGTGATTGCTAATTGTGTCTAGGTATTTAAAATGTATTATTTCACTACATAAACTAAAGATACTAAGATTACATGGATATACTCCAGTTTTGTGTCACCTCCCACCACTGAAACCATAGATTACAAACCTCCTTTAGTGCAATACCCGAGAAGAGGTTTGCACCTCGGGAGATTTGATCCCTCTTGGCGCTTGATAGAGCCTAGGATTTGGATCTAGGCTGGTATAATACAAATAAAACATATAAATTCAATAATATATAATATAACATTATTATTATATTATATAAAAAACATATACATAAACAATTATGATGTAACAAGACAAAACATAGAAACACGTATATAAACAAAAACAAAAACATGTTATAAACAATTATAATGTTTTCCCGAAATTGTTACAAAACAATATCCAATATATACACAACCCATTAAAAAATTTTAAACACATGACATGGTGGCTCCATCAGGTACTCGAGTACTACTCCATTGTTAGTAGAAATACGCATCCAACCAAAATGGGGAACTATTTCCCTCATTACCCTTGTTATCCTCATTTCATGTAGTTCATCTTCATTATCTTAAGTAGCACCATTGGGGTATTTTGGAATTCTCATCAAGGGAAAAATCGTGAAATGGGAATTTTTGATATTAAGTTACATCTCCTATGCTTTCTTCCCATATAATTTTTTCCTTAATTGATGATGATCTCTTACCATTTTCATGCTTCAAGGGTTTCTTTTAAAATGTCACTAGTTCAAGTCCTCATGCAACCAATGATTCAAGGTTTTGAGAAAAATATGAAACAATTTCAACCACATTAATTTTTTTTCTTGGGGATTGTGGGTTTCATTCCCAGCTAATTGTCCCCTTATATCATCTTTATTAAACTTGATTCCTCCTATAGACTTAGCATCAATCATGTTTACTTCCCCTCCAAATCATTGACATGTCAAAGGTATACTTCTTTTATTTTCTCGAATCTTTGAGATGTATTTTTTTTAGTATAATAGTAGCAAAATTTACTAAGCACGACCTCTTTATTCCATTGTTAGGACCCTCTGCTTTTCCTACAAACATTGTCCCTCTAAATTACCTCATATGACAAGGAGTATTCCTTTGGTGCCATCACCATTGGTATTTTCTCCTCCTCCACTTGCTCAAGATATGGAAAGAACATAATATATTTTGTTTGTATTTTAACATTCATTTTTTTATCACAAGATAAATTTCTCTGTAATTGTCATCATTTTATTTGTAAATAAATATAATCCATACAAACGAAAACCAAATGACAATAAAACCAACCTCTAATCTCGTAATACATGGGACACTAGAAGATAAATCACTCCTCCATCTTGATCTCCTAAAGACGACACAATTTAGCAAATGTAATACCTCCCTTCCAGGGTTTCATTGCATGTTTACTATAATTCTAGACCAATTATGTTCTTCAATTAGACACTATATTAGAGACTTTGCATTTGTTGGATCTACCTGTAGGGCAGTAATTGTGTGCTTTTAATGTTCTTATTATGTATATACCCTACCTAGTATTCTAATATACAACCTTGGGTTTAGTTCAGACATATTTATGAATTATCATAGTTGCATAACAAGATTAAATGCCAACCCCTGTTAGATTTTCTTCTTCCAATTAAATAACCTATTACTTTTAATAAGACTAAAATTAATTCAACATTTCCTCAACATACATTATCTTCCCGCAATATAAAAAAATCCTACTGGATATTGTTTATTTTTAGGAAAGTTATGCCACAAATAATTCATCAACTAGTAAAAAAATAAAAGAAAATAAGCATATTTAAACATTCCTACTATTTTATATACTTTAAACATCACTGCATACAAATTAATCACAAATTCTCACTTGAGTGTCCCTACTGAGAATTAACACTTTAGCAGTTCCAAGAACAAGAAGGGAATTCCTCATCCTCTTTAGGAAAGGGTTAATCAGAAGTCCCTGTAATAAAGGTCTGTGAACTCTTATTATTTGAAACATCACATCTGAAATCTATAATTGGCCTACGTAAATGTGATATTTCCAAGAACTTTGTTGTTGACCTCTTCCCAAATGCCCCTCGAGAAATATCTCTCTCAAACACATGTTATGCTTTTGCAGTATGAGAAGGTACATAGAATAACTCTACAAGAATGTACACATCCGCAAGATGCCAACATGGATTTTCCACCTACTATGTTGTCAACTAAATTTCCTATAGAACATTTACTCTGCTTATCAGAAACTGCATCAATGGATTTGGGTTCTATGAAATCATTTTCATCTTTTTCATCATCAGAATCAATGTCTCTTAGTAGATATTTAACGACATCTTCCTTACTAGAATCTATGTTTATTAGACAATATAGAACCCGAGGAGACACACCAGCTCCTAACTTCTTCAGTCTACCACATAATTTATTCCTTAGGTTCAAATATTTTTAGTGCAGAAAATTTGACATAAACATTTAAAAAATTTATCTATCGGAAGTCATTAACCTTGAACCATTAAGGGATATTCAGGACATTGCCGCTTGAGGTACTTGTTGATACTCAGATGCAAACTTGAAAATACTACTTATAACATCAGTAAGAGACGTCTGATAGTAATTTATTTGCTTATTGTTTCTGTTGAAGTTGTATTAAAGGATTTCCTACAAATTGAAATATTGGCTGATACCTCTGATTTTTATCTGACTTGATTTTCAAGCTCTCTTGGCTGTGTCTGCAACACCCTGTTTTGACCCTGTTTGCATTAAAAATGTATATGATGTAAATATTTTATTTAATCATGGTGTGGAGCTAAAGGAAAAAGGCCCACCATTTATTTAGCGTTTTATGTTTCGACGATTAAAAATAGTTGCCAATGATATTTCGTGCTATCTAGGCACATTATAATTTTGGACATCATGTAAATATGCAATTTAATTAAAATACCCACAACCATCTATGTCAATGCAACATTAAAGAGAGGAGGGCATGATTTCATAAGGATAAGGGGGGAGGGGGGATATTCAAACCTTTGAGCCAATGGGGAAAAGCCAAATGTCAAAGGGAGAACCCATCAAAATTGTCAACTACCCATTTCTTGTCTTTTCCCCCAACCATTTATTTCTACCATAAATCGGTTGAGGTAGTTATTGCATGGGAATGGAAAGAGTATGGTAAAAAATTGGAATTGGGAAGAGCACCCATTTTTGAAAAACAAGTTTTGACTCCTTGGGCAAGTAAAAACCCAAAAACGTATGTACATTCTAGCATGCATTCACGTTTTCATTTTTCCCCACCCATTCTCTCATTCATGTGAGCTCTCTCATGCATCAAGAGCTTCTTGTGTGTATGCATTCATGTTTTTGGTTGTTTACTTCATTTCCCCCCATTAATGGGAGGTCATTATTTTAATTCCCTGTGATTGGGTTGTCTTCCTCACATTTTCCTGTTGATCTCCTCATTTTCCCTGCCCAGGAAATTCCTTTTTGTGTTGCAGAGAGAAGGCCATCAAGCATTCATGACTTTTGGGTTCATAGCAGTCATTTTGGCTCATAAAATTCCCATAATAGTTGTTGAGTTCGAATTGATCACCCAGGGGTCGATTTCCCCATTTTACCCATTTGTTTTGTTGCCAAAACCATTTTTTTTTACCAATCCTAGAACTTGTATCTTGTTGTGGGTGCATATTTTGTTTTGGTCTAAACTGGTTTGGAGTGGAATTGGGTCTGAACTAGCTTGATAAACCTAGTGTAGGAAGGAACCTCATAGACAGATCTAGAGGGGATGGTTTTCTTTTTTGCACACCCCAAATAGCACTGGAATGGAAGGAATAGCCCAAGGGACTGTGTAGCAAAGAAGGGGATGCTTCCTTATGTTGGGTGTGTAGATGTTTAGAATTCAATCCAGTTCTGGTGCATGGGTCCATAGCTCTGTGGTTGAGCTCACCAGCTTAGCAATTTATCCTTCCACCTCCCTAGAATCCTGATAAACCCAACTGTGTTTGACTTGGATGAATTTTGATATACCTTTGGCCCTAATTTTCGTATCGAAAAACTGAAAATGCTCGAAATCGAATTCCGCTTCAATAGAAAGATGCGCCCTTCAATGGAGAGTCAACCTAGCATACTTTTGCTAATGGATTGTGGAGAGAGACCAAAAAAGTAAGAATCCCTAGCTTCTGCAGCTGCACAATGTCTTCTTCTCAGGTTAGCTCTGATACCATGTTAGAATTTCATCATTTAAGCTAGCATTATGTTAGGATCTTTACTGAGTGAATAGCATGCACAACAATAAAACATAAGCACAACACAAGAGACAATGAACACAGTGTTTATCCTTGGGGAAACTATAAATGGTGAAAACCCCGCAACTTCCTCAAAGATAGAATCAACACCAAATTTGAAAAGCCCCAAAATAGTAAGTGATCTCCCGACAGCAGCAGTCTCTCTCTCTCACACTGAGAGAGCTTCTCCTCTCTCACTCATGCGCCCCAATGAGCGAGTGTGTATGAGTATAATAAATAGAGAGGCTCTCACTCTCTATTTATATTCTTCCGTTCACTTGGAACCTACTCCATGATGTCAACCTCACTTAACAATTACTTACTAGAGCCGACATCTCTAGGAGTGTCTAATAACCCTAGTGCCCCACCACTTGTGGGGACTTTGCCTCCTCCGACCAATAGGAGGGTAACACAATGGTGGGGAATATTTCCCCGACTTACAATGACCCACCTAGGGTCGACTTCACTAGGATAGTCTAATAACCCAAGGGCCCCACAACTATGGGGAATTTAACCCTTGACCAATAGGAGGGTTACCCACAATGACTTGACATGAATTTCTCATTATAGAAACTTCCTGGAATAAACATCGGGGTATGACATGACTCAAATACATTACAATACATCCTGGAATAAACATCGGGTTACAATACATAAGAAATACAGATGAATACATTCCAAAGTTACAAATACATCAACACTCCCTATTAACTAGGAAGGTATTCTTCTCGACACAATATATCAGCACAAGTCTTCTTCTCTGTATCATATGGATCATCATTAAGTTCTCGTCATCTTCGTCTTCAATTCATCTTCATTTTCAAGTCATCTTCATCATCAGATCTGGATCATCATCACTGAATCTAGATCATCACACGATATGGATCATCATCATCACTGGATCTAGATCATCACTTGATCTGGATCATCTCTGGGCATCATCACTGGATCTGGATTATCACTCGATCTAGATCATTTCTGCTGGATCATCATCACTGGATCTGGATCATCATCACTCGATCTGGATCATCATCATCACTGGATCTATATCATCACTTGATCTAGATCATCTCTAGGCATCATCACTGGATTTGGATCATCACTCGATCTAAATCATTTTTGTTGGATCATCATCACTGGATCTGGATCATCATCACTCAATATGGATCATCACTGGGCATCATCATAGGTGCTATCTCTTGATTCTTCTCGTCATAGGAGCCTCTACAGAGCCAGTCCTTTTTCATACTGGATGTATCATCTTAGAGCTAGTCCTTTTTCATACCAGATGAGGCAGCTACTCAGAGCTAGTCCTTTTTCATACTAGATGAGCCTTCCCAGAGCTAGTCCTTTTCATACTAGGTAGGGCATCACAGAGCTGGTCCTTTTTCATACCAGATGAGGCATCACAGAGCTGGTCCTTTTTCATACTAGATGTGGCAGCTACTCAGAGCTAGTCCTTTTTCATACTAGGTAGGGCATCACAGAGTTGGTCCTTTTTCATACCAGATGAGGCATCACAAAGCTGGTCCTTTTTCATACCAGATGTGGCAGCTACTCAGAGCTAGTCCTTTTTCATACTAGATGTGGCAGCTACTCAGAGCTAGTCCTTTTTCATACTAGATGAGCCTTCCCAGAGCTAGTCCTTTTTCATACTAGGTAGGGCATCATAGAGCTATTCCTTTTTCATACCAGATGAGGCATCATAGAGTTGGTCTTTTTTCATACCAGATGTGGCAGCTACTTAGAGCTAGTCCTTTTTTCATACTAGATGAGTCTCCATAGAGCCAACCCTTTTTCATGCTGGATGTGTCATCCACACAGAGCTAGTCCTTTTTCATACTAGATGTGTCTTCACAGAGCCAGCCCTTTTTCATGCTGGATGTGGCATCCTGACAATGGAAGGAACCAATCCTCTCACCATGTCACAACTATTACATCCAACCATGGAAGGAACCAATCCTCTCACCATGTCGGAATGGCACAACACTTACATTTGACCATGGAAGGAACCAATCCTCTCACCATGTCAGAAGGGCACAGGACAGACACATCACTTCCTCTTATGAGGAACCTAGATCTGGAGAACACCAAGCTTATCCCTGAAGTACTCAAACTTCATTCTTTCCATTTCTAGCATAGAATCACATCAGGGCTAATTACATCCAAGGATAACCTGCGAGCTTCGCTAGGACCAATCACATCCGAGGACAACCTACAGGACTGTTTACATCTGAGAAACCTATGAGCTTCGCCAGGATTTATGCTCGAACAACCTGTCTCACCAGCTATGCTAGAACTCCCTCTTTCAAGAGATCTTGATCTGCATCACAAACTGGAGCTTCACTGCTCCTCTTTGCATCATACCAAAATGCAAGTCAGATCAATCAAATCAAATAGTAGTTTTTCAAAAGAAACATACTACCTCCCAAATCACAAGTGGCAACATATTTTTCCTCGGCTATACTCAGCGCCATGCAAGACTCCATCCTGTCAAACCAAGAGATCACACCTGATATCATACTGAAGTAACACCTCAAAGTGCTCTTCCTATCAATGGCACTGCCTGCCCAATACGAATCCACATAGCCCTCTAGGTTAATCTTCTGATTCGTATCATACTTGAGCCCATACTCAACTGTACCCTTTAGGTACCTCAATGTATGCTTTGCAACCATCAAGTGAACATGTCTCAATGTGTTCAAAGAAAAGCAAATATCTAGTCTCGTATCTGTCAGGTACATTAAGGAACAAATCATCTGACGATACATTGTGGAATCAACCGACTCTGATGAAGCAACACTCAATAGCTTCAGGTTTGATGCCATACGTGTGGTCATGCAGTCCATCATCCTAAACCTCTTCAGGATCTCTACTGCATACTTCCCTTTTCCACACCTCCATGCCTAGTGCATCGACACATAATAGGAGCATCACTGGTCTTTCACCTTCAACCTTAAAGCAAAGGTTGGAATCCACTTTACTCTCAGTAAAGCCTAGAGTCACCAATAATCTATCCATCTTGTTGTACCATGTCAAACCTCAGGATCTTCTATAGTCACTCCCTCTGAAGCATCATACTCCCTCTGTCTTCCATACTCTATGCACTAAAGCATTCTGTACTAGAGTGACAAGTAGCTTCCTATGCTACTAATCGTCTATGTATCCATCTATGATCACTGGATACCAAGATCCTCTATCTTGAACCTTTTCAAAAGTTCCTCTTGCACCCATCTGTGAGCTTGTCATCCTTTATCCACCTTGTAGCAAAGGTTCATATCTTCATCAAGCTCCTCATGTATGTGTTATCCCATGGGTGTCTTCTGACCACGTACAAGGCCTTCTTTCATTTGCACACATGATTCTACCTGTCATTTGTCTTCACTTGCAATGGCTGCAAATGTCTCTTCGTAGTCTATGCCTTCTTTTCGTGAGAAGCCTCATGCTACGAATCTTGCCTTGTATCCCACGATGTTTCCATCTACTGCATGATGGAACTACAAACTTCCCTTCATGTATCGATACTGCATCCTAGACATCATTCTTCCTAAACTGATCTTCCCTTTGTTCTTGGAATGTTCTACATCAATGATGTCGTTGCATTCGTCATATAATTTTTAATTTTGAAATGTCGTCACTTGTTATTCGGAACAAGTCTCATTCTTCTTTGTTTGCAGGCGATTATGTATGCGATCTTTCCTACAATTCAAATGCATTTGTATGGTTAGAAACATTTCATAAGGAATGTTCATACTGGAAAATTCTTATGCATAAATATATGATCATGCAACTACTTTAGCCAATACAACATTCATCCATATCTCACTAAAACTTTCTAGATGCCTTCCATCTCTACCAGGACAACATTGAGATTGTGCACTAGTCCAATATGTCGGCAAAGAGGTTTCATTCTAGATAAGTAGCAATGGAGAGTTGTATAGCACCATGAGCTACTTACCCATCACATTCATATTAGTAGTATACTATCATTAATGCAAACATCCTCTCATGCATAATACATCAACTGAATATAACAAATGCATAACAAAACAATATCATGAAATGACAATTGAATACTTATCTTTATTTGCTTCGTGGGTAGACTCCTTCTTAAGCCTTCGGCTTCATCGTCTTCTTCATTCATAATAGCATTGTTTCTTATCCAAATTCTAGGGTGGATAAGAAGTTCTTCAAGAGTTGAGATCTTCATATTCCCCATCGATTGAGGGATCTTCTTTGGATGGGGATAGCTTGATCTTTAGTTGCTCCCATCTTCTCTTCTCTTCTTATGAGTCGAGCTTCTTCTTCTTCTCGGAGTCTACTGAAAGTAATCACTTCCTTCTGGCACACATTCCTCACATGAATGAATCCCATGATCCTGGGAGGCCATTCAAGGTGGCCATCACCGCTTTTACATTCTTCACTTACTGCTTCAAGTTGTTCTTTCATTTGAGAGACCCTTGTAAAGTATGACTGCATGGTCTCTGCATTTTGGATATTCACTTCCTTCAACTATTTTCTCAAAGTCATATTCTGATTTATGTTCTTCCCTTGAAATAGCTTGGCCAAGGAATCAAACATCTTCGGTGTCTTTGGGGAGACACTTGTAGTACAAGTTGATTCATGACTGAATCAGCAATGATCTTCTTAGCCTTGACCAAGTTCTTCTTGTGAAAGGCTTCTAGCCTCATCTCCCTTTGAAACTGGAACCTTTATACTCATATAGGTGTCCAATCCATTTTCTTCAGAGAGATCATATACTTCCAGGCTTGGAAGTTGTCAACTTCCCAAAGCTTTTGATCAATATGATGTGATAGATCACTTTGAAATGAGAACCTCAAATGAAAATAGCAAAGGATTAGATCTTACCGATTTGAGGTGTCTGTCCTAGTTCTAGAGCTAGCTGATATAGGGTTTGTCACAGAAACCCTAATTTTCAAAACTTGGAATATTTTAGATCTGATTGGATAGACAGATAGATCTCTTCAAATGGAGTTTTGCAATGTACTCCTTTTCTGACAGTGGAGGGAAGTTCTCGAAATAGGAAGCCCTAATTTTCCAATTTCTTCTACAGAAATTCCTGTTACTGTTTCTATGATATCGCCGAAATTACTGCTCCTCTATCTCTGAAATTTTGTACTGAGGTAACCTCACATGTCCCTGATTCAAAACCATAGGTTTCATCAGAATTTGTTTCACCAATTGGGATTTATGATCCTTTTCCCAAGGTGACCTGTTACAGGACTGTTCAGAACAGCGAAGTTGTACGGAATGACACGTGTCACTGGTTCATCTTCTGAGTCTAAAATCCATACCATCGACATTAAAGTCCGTGAAATTTATGGAACATCTTCAAGAATTATATTTGGATCTCGGTAGCCTACGATATTGCAATTCTCCCCAAGTGTCTTGTTTAGGGATGAATTCTGGAAGAGGCTGGAACCCTAACTTGGAGAGATCATATCTCCTAGAATACAGTGAATATGAGGCTGACATTTGGACACAGTGTTCTTTAGGATTTTATCTTCGGCCCCTGCAATTTTCATCACTTGATACTTCGCCAATATCGGGATATAGCAAATGTACCAAAACTTATCAGTTTTAGTATTTAGGGTTTTTCTAGCTCGGGGTCAAACTAGGGTTTGACTTTCCCGAAGTTTCACCAAACCAAATTTCTTGATCCATGTCTCTAAACTTCTGTTTTGATGAGGAGAAAAATCCTATGCTGGTATCACTCAAAAATTCCTCTTCTGTAGAAAGCCCTAATTTTCGTATCGAAAAACTGAAAATGCTCGGAATCGAATTCCGCTTCGATAGAAAGATGCGCCCTTGAATGGAGAGTCAACCTAGCATAATTTTGCTGATGGATTGTGGAGAGAGACCCAAAAAGTAAGAATCCCTAGCTTCTACAGCTGCACAATGTCTTCTTCTCAAGTTAGCTCTGATACCATGTTAGAATTTCATCATTTAAGCTAGCATTATGTTAGGATCTTTACTGAGTGAATAACATGCACATCAATAAAACATAAGCACAACACAAGAGACAATGAACATAGTGTTTATCCTTGGGGAAACCATAAATGGTGAAAACCCCACAACTTCCTCAGAGATAGAATCAACACCAAAATAGAAAAGCCCCAAAACAGTAAGTGATCTCCCGACAGCAGCAGTCTCTCTCTCTCACTCATGCACCCCAATGAGTGAGTGTGTATGAGTATAATAAATAGAGAGGCTCTCACTCTCTATTTTTATTCTTCAGTTCACTTGGAACCTACTCCATCATGTCAGCCTCACTTAACAATTACTTACTAGACCTGACATCTCTAGGAGTGTCTAATAACCCTAGTGCCCCACCACTTGTGGGGAATTTGCCTCCTCCGACCAATAGGGGGTAACACAATGGTGGGGACTATTGCCTCGACTTACAATAACTCACCTAGGGTCGAATTCACTAGGATAGTCTAATAACCCAAGGGCCCCACAACTGTGGGGACTTTGACCCTTGACCAATAGGAGGCTTACCCACATTGACTTGACATGACTTTCTCATTATAGAAACTTCCCGGAATAAAAATCGGGGTATGACATGACTCAAATACATTACAATACATATCGAAATAAACATCGCGTTACAATACATAAGAAATATGGATGAATACATTCTGAAGTTACAAATACATCAACACTAGCATTCCCTTATTCCTTGTGGGAATCATGCCCAACTCGGGGATGGCAGTGTTGCTGAGAGATTGATGAGCACACTAGCCTATGGTTGGGTGGAATGTTACAGCGACATAATTGGTTGCGGGACAAGATTCTTTCAAGATAAGTATCTCTTGTGTTAATCTCTGCATTTGTATTTTCTTGATGAAATATATTGAACATGTCTAATATGTTGAATGCTTGAATGAAATGTAATTGCTTCCACTGTATATTGCATTATGCATCTGCATATGTTTATGTTCAATGAATTTTTATTAGCTCAATGTTCATGGGCCCTAGTTTCCCCCTCTAAATGATAGCAGAAGCACCTTGATCACGTCCTCTCGAGTAGGACAAGACATGACAGTGTCCATGGAGAGTAGCCCCAAGTCCTTGAAGTTACTATACTTGACATTCTAATTATGGTTTTACTTCCTTAGATACTGACTACACATTTGGTAACATTTGAGACCCAACTCCTCCTTGAACTAGGTCAGGTTGTAGAGAAGCTAATGATTGAATATTTTTAGATGCTTTCAATGAGAGAATATAACTATTATATCTATGAGAATTTTGACATACTTCTTGTTGATTATTGTTGTTAACATGAAGCATTGTAAGTTGTCCACTATGTGGATCATTGCTTTGGGCTAGAACTGATGGAAACTAAAATTCCCTTTAGTATTAGATCGAGATAACATAGACGATTGTTTCCCTTCAATATTTCGATATTGGAACAACTAACTGACTGTGGACCCTTGAATAGTGTGTTCAAGGGTACTGTTGGATCTTGGCGAAAAACAAACAACAAGATGGGAAAAGGATGTTTGACTATTATGTTGATCATTGTGCTGGTCAGATTCTTATTCTTGTATTTGTTTATGCGAAGGAAATAGTGGTAATTTTTGCTAATGTGTCAGTGGTTCTGATGATCTGGGTGAATATCCATGTCTTCTATTGTTAGAGGCATCTTAACCACCACTAGAATTATATGGATCATGCCCCGTGGAAGTGTTTAGAACTGCTGAAGAACCATTTGAAATAGCAATTTAAAAGGTGTTGGGAATAAGAGATGTTAATGTGGCAATCAACTCAGGTTTTAAAGAAATGGTATCTAATTGTTTACCTGGTATCTAGTTTGTCATGGAGTAGCATCTTGACCTATGTGCATATCCTTTATAGGTGACAACGATCTTAGCATGCGTATTGCACATAGAATTGGATCCTCTTTTATGAGCATGTGAATGTAGTCCACCTATGAGATAGGAAACTATTTTCTTGAACATAAAGCTGTAGAGTATCATGTAACACCACCTGGGATGGATTCGGCTACATAGCGATGCCTATTTTTCTGCATAAATTTAAGCACAACACCAAAAAGATGATTGGTGAAAGGGGTCTTTAGAACATGCTCTAAAAATTTAGAGGGAGGCGCCAAAAAAGTGTTGTCCCATCCCTAAATTTTGCAACATCGGCACAATATTTTGATCCCAAATAGTTTAGAAACTATTGATAGGGATTCACATCTTGGTCTTGTTTGGGTACAAAAAATACTAATCCAAAACCACTTGTATGTGAAAAGTGTTTGGTGAGCATATCAAGATCTGTCCTTGCAGAGCAATTCACTACTTGGACTACAAAATTAGACAAAAATCAACTTCAACTATCCTATTGGTCTTATCACACAAAGATATAGAAATAACAATACCAATTACACAAGCATAGTTCATTATTTAGATTCAATGCTTTTTACCCACTGATATGCATCGTGCATGGAAAAACATGAGTTTCAACTTCCACCTTTAGAAATTTTGCCTTTCCATAAAATATTTTCCTCAACACCTCCATAATACTCCCCATGGCCTTACAAACTTGGATTTCTAGCAGAAGATATGGGTGTGATAAGACAATGACTAACAACAAATTGCTCATTGCCATTTAAATGTGAACCTGGTTTTCCTCTCTGACCCATAATATTATTGTCATTGTCAGTATTAAAATACCTTGAAAATATTCTATAATGTTGTTTCCCAATGTAATTGGGCATAGGCCTACTAGCCCATTGAATTGGTGTTCTAGCAGCTCAATCTCCTATGTTTGTATAAGTCTCATCAATCCTTGGATTTTTCTATTCCCTCTACATAGAATTTGCATTAAATCCATCCAAAGCACTTGGTAGATGTTGAACAAGCCTTAGACCTGTTGTTGTAATAGGTGGGGGGTTTCCCCAACCATCAAGCCTAGGACTATTTATGTGGACATCCAAACAATTGTGCAACATCTCTGACAAAGAAACTCCTTCAGTTGCATGGTTCTCATCAAATCCCTGTGGCCCAAGGGAATGCACACGTAAATTTGTTCCTGGAGGAGTACCAAAATCATTTCCTCTAAATTTTTTTTGGTTGGGTAGGGATGAGAATGTTAGGTCCCTATACAAACTCTTAAGAGATATTAACCATGATATTATTTTATTGCAAGAGATGATGTGTTTAGATAGTCAGGAAATTGAGGTGATGTCAAAATTGTTTCTTGGGTGGGAATTATGAGCTATTGACTCTCTTGGTTTTTCTAGTGGCCATTTATCATGTTGGAATCCATTTTTTTTTTTCTGAATTCAATCCCTAGAAAACTATTGGGGGCATCTTAATGGAAGATCATTTTAAGAATTTTAAATAGACTGTGTCTATTTTGAACTGTTATGGACCCTATAAAGATAAGAGTTATTTCTGGGATTAGTTGGAATCTTCTAGTTTATTGGGAATTAACAAGTTAATTTTGGAAGGAGACTTAAATATTACTATGCCTTCTGCAGAAATTTGGGGGTCGTAAACTTGGTTGGATCCTATGGCTAAGTATTTTTCAAACTTTTTTCAGAGAGTGAATTGGTGGATGGGTTACCTATTAAAGTTGAGCCAACTTGGTCAAATGGTAGAAGTGGTGAGGTGGGAATATGTAAACATTTGGAAATATTTATAATGAATTCCAATTTACTTCAATCTATGTAGAAATAAAGGACCTAGGCGGAGAAATCTAGGATTTTGGACAATCCCATTTTGTTACAATTGTATGGGATTAAATATGTTGGTAATTATGTATTCAAATTCAACATCTCTTGGCTATTGAATCAGGAATTTTGCATTTTGGTTAGGAGGAGTTGGTTGAATGTAGTTATCATAGAGGTTGGTCACCCGATGGATAGGTTGTTTCTGAAACTAAAAACCTTAAAGAAAGATGTTATTAGATGGATCAAGGATCAAAATAAAAAAGACAAGGAAGAATACAATAGCATTAATGAGAAGATGAAATTGATATTAGCTAATAGTAATGATTTCATTCTGAATGAGGATGACAAGTTAGCTATCTAGGATTTAGAAAATAGAAGGTTTGTCATTAAAAGAAGAAGAGATAGAATGGAGACTAAAGATCCATTCTCTTTGGGTGGATCTGGGTGACAATAATGCTATGAATTATGCCTCTAATAGAATGAATTAAAATGTTATATGGGAGTTGAAAGATGGGTTTGGGAACGTGTTCAAGTCACAATATGATGTACAGTGTTTGGTGAAGTCTCATTTAAATAATCATTTTAAAGGGTCTTGGTTTATGCAAAATTGATGCTCAGTTGAAGGTTATGAGTAATTTTCTTTCCTTTGTATCTCTAGAGGAAGGTGAGGACATTAGAAGACCAATATACTTGAATGAGATTGATGTTTTTATGAAGTACTTTGTCAAGAAGAAGAGTCCAAGACCAGATGGATAGACTATTGAACTCTTTCAGTGCTTCTTTGATGTTATGGGTAAGGAAATTTTATCTATGGTTGAATTTTCTAAACTGGAAGGTCATGTTTCAAGAGCTTTGAATTCCACATTTATCATGCTAATTCCAAAATGTAATAAACCTAGTACCATTAATGATTTTAGACCTATTTCTTTGTGTAGTTTGGCCTATAATATCATCACTAAAATCATCACCAATAGATTGAAACCCTTTTTATCTAGGGGTATGTCAAAAGAACAATTTGGGTTTGTGGTTGATAGGAAGATCACTGATTTTATTGGCATCACTTAGGAGTTTATTCATTTTATTAAGCATAGGGTTATGGAGGATATTTTGCTTAAAATGGATTTAGTGAAGGCTTATGGTCATGTGGAATTATGGGAGTCTTGAGGTCTAAAATGAGCTTCATAAGAGAAACAGAAAAAGAAAAAGAAAAACTACCACTTCTTATCATATTTTTGACATATCTCTTTACCGGTTCACCCAAATTTCGAGTTTTGGGACTCGTTGGATGTCGGATTTAATTCCGCATCCAACCCATTCCCACATTGCATATTTCTGAAGTACCCACAACACCCAAAAATGAAAATTTTAATAAAAAACATGTTTTAATTGGGACTCATTGGATGCGCAATGTAATTCCGCATCCAACCCATACCCATTCTCCAGACTTCTAATGTACCCATGACACCCAAAAATGAAAATTTCAATTAAAAAATGTATTGTGGGTATGGGTTGGATGCAAAGTAATTAGTCCCCAAACTCTAAATTTGGGTGAATCAATAAGGAGATATATCAAAAATACAATAAGAAAAAATAGTTTTTTTCTTTTTCCCTCCCTGTTTTTTATAAATTTTACCCTCATGGTTGACATCACGAAGGGATGCCCTTTCTCACCACTATTGTTTTTGTTTGTTATAGAAGGTTTAAGCCATATGATCTCTGAATCCAAATCTGAAGGAAAAATCAGAGGTGTAAAAATCTCTGCATTAGTCTTCATTACCCATTTGTTTTTCATAAATGATGTATTGTTGTTTAGTGGAGGGTCGAGGGATGGATGAAAATTCTTTATTGATATCATGAAATTGTTCTAGGATGGTTCAGGAATGGAGGTAACTATAAAAAAATCCTATTTTTATAGTCAGAAGGTTGAAGATGATGTAAACAATATGATTACATCTTTCTTACCTTTAAATTTTTTTGGGGGGGGAAGGATTCAAATATTTGGGATATTTTCTCAAACCTGGTGGTTATAGAGTCAAAGATTTGCTTTGGCTAGTGGAGAAATTTAAAAAAATCATAAATAATTGAACTCTTATACTTCTCTCCATATGAGGTAGGGTGACACTCTTATAGTTATTCTAAACATAGCACTTTACAGGTTTTCACCAACAAATGCATATATTTTAGTACATGAATTTAATAATGAAAGACATTTATGTTAAAATTATCAATATGTATAAAGACAAGCAATCAACAGAAATCACACTTCCAAAGATAAAAAACTGTCACTTATTTTACTTTTTCTTATTGTGCCATGTGTTTCTTTGATGGTGCAGCACATGACGATCTCGGTATCACTTAACATAGCTATATTTAACATTTATATATATCATACCCATAATTATTTTACAAGCAATAATCAAGAAACCAATGTATCACTTAAAGTGCGTAGAGTAGAACTAGGCTATGGATTTGACCCCAAACACAACCATAAATCTCATATCATAAACAACTCACAGAATTAACACTTTATAAAATTCTACTGCCAAATCCTTCTACACGAACGAGAGAAAACAGTCGTTTACATACTCTTGTCCGCAAACAACCATTCCAGAAAACGACACGCAAATATTAATTGCTCTTGCTTTGAAGAGCTATGCCAGTAGCATAGAAATAACCGTTGTGACATTTACGTGTGGGGTTCACGACAGCAATGTCACCTAACCTACGGTATCAAACCCTTAATAATTTTCCCACTTTCAATTATATCTAATAATTAAAGTTAATAAAGAAAGTAAAATTTCAAGAACTTCAAGGAAGACTTAATTAAAAGAGAGAAAAGAACACTTCTGCAAGTCAAAAAAGAATGGTCGGTGAAACCTCATAATTAGATGGGTATCAGATATTCACTTTAGTTATAAGAAAATATATTTTTTATAAGTTTGAGTGAGAACATGAGAACCTTAACTACAAGACCAGAAAATTTTTATATATTTGTAAGGGAAGATGCATAATGACATAACCTTAATTGCAAGACCAAAAACTCTTATATGTTTGTTAGGGAAGATCCATAATGAGCTTGTGATTGAGAATAAATTTGAAGGTAACGTCCTATTTTATTTTGAAGGGTTATAATATATTGGACTTTTCGACGTTTAAAATGTTAATTTTTTTTTAACATATAATAATATATTAAAATTTTATTATATATTAAAAATAATGTATTAGAATTCAGAATTTTTTTATAAAATTTGTATGGTTATATTTTATTATTTTTAATAAGCAATGTTTATTTAATGTGTTAGTTAAATAACTTAAGACTTTATATAAAGAAAATTTCAGAAAAAAAAGTGATAATATGAAGAAATCAATTAAAATTTGAAAAACAGTTATAATCAATAGAGGTTAAATTTGCAAGTAATGCAAGTTATCTAATATAAAATTCAAGGTTAGATAAAAATAAAATACAATCTATACAATACTCAATGAACACAGAAATCAATACATACAAAAAGGGGAGGGCATCTGAAAATATGTTCATGAAAACCAAAGCTACCATATCTTGAATCACTTTAATAACAAACTTCACTCCTTCTTAAGAACAAGTAAATATTATAACTTCAGTCACATTCAATTTACTTCACTAAAATAAACAAACTTCACTCCTTACATTCAGTTTACTTCACTCACGAAAGCAAACTTCACTCCTTACATTCAATTTTATAGAGTTCAATATTATAAAGTTTAGTGAAAATATATATAAAATAACACATTTTCAAAATTTATTATGCATAAACCTCTTAAAACAATGGAAAACATATACAATAAGACAATATTAAAACACTATCTTTGTGATGATGTGAAAAATAAATAATTTTAAGTGAAAACCTATAAAATAACACAACTAAAATCTATTATCATGCTACACATACCTAAAAATTCAGTCATCCACAAAAAGAACCGTGAAATAACCTAGCTAGTATTAAGCTCTCCTAAGGGAGGGAAGCCCTTTATATGTGTTTCTAGTCGCTTAACTCTACTGTAAACCAGAGGATAGGCAGACTCTCCTAGAGGAAGTAACCATTGGGGGAGGTCTCATTTTTTGTCTTTGGTAATGATGTGGACTTATTCAAGTGGGTTGTGGAGAGGTGGTGTTATAGTGGATGTGTCCTTCCTTTGCTTATGTGGATCCCATGGAGTGTGAAGAGGATATGATATACCCTATGAAGGAACAAGGAAATAAAGGGTGGAAGTATCCTGATAAAGGTTGGTGGTGACAGTGGAAAAAACCTGACCAAGGGTCAAACTCAACAATGGAAGCAACCTAAGCAAGGGTCGAGAGACAATATAGTTCAAGCTTGTGATTTACGTTGGAATGGTTTATGATACCTCTTCCCTTCAAATCCTAATTTGCAAGCCGATTAGCAGGCTCAGTCAATCTCGATTCTTCCAAACGATGATAGTGATATCCAATCATAAGGCAATCTTTTCTCCTAGGATTTTTGGGGGCCTTCTAGCAGTACATTCATCTTTATGTAAATACCGGTGGATCAATTTGAGACTAATGGATTAACTCTTCTATTTGAGCCTCTGTATTAATCGTTCACAAACCAAATAAAAAGGGAAATTACCCACCATATCACTTACAAGCATGACTATCCATGTCTCATTTCTCAATCCCAAAGTAAATATTGACCAAAAAGTGATCAAGGCACTTTCTCCAACAAGATCCTTGAAAATTATTTTTGTGAACACCTACCTAACTAACTCACTTTGTAGAGTCCAATTGAAGCTCAGAGCTACTTGTGTCTTGGCATGAGCTTCTGCCTCCTATCCAACTATCATGACCATAGCATGTATTAAAACATGAAACAAGTTATAAATAAGAAATTGAAACATGTTTGATATTTGATGGTGATGGTGGAAGAAAAAATAGTCTCATAAGGGTCAGAGAGTTTGGAAATCATAATAATGATAAACAAAAATATACTATTTAAAAACACTTCAATTTCAAATTTTCAATTTTAATAATCATATTTTCAAAGTCCAATAGCCATTTGATTAACCATAGCTCTGAATCTCAATTCCCTAATTCCAATCACTCAATTGCATTAATTATAAACCAATGCATAATATGGTGAATCAATTCTAATTTATAATCATCTATTGCATAATTTAATTCTAAATTGTGTGATTTCATTCGCTATGAATACATTACCCAAAATACAACCATGCTAGAAAATAAGAATTTTAGTCTTGGATCAGATCAGTCATAAGACTATTGTATTACTAAAAATATTGTAATACAAAAAATAATTAGAATCAAATTTTTAAAAAAAATCAAAGACATTGGATTCCAATCCAAAGTCCATTGATATCTTATTGTACAATCTTGTTTAGTAAATAATTGAATGAGATTGGGGAGGGAGGTGCGCGAGGGGTCATTTTCGACTTTGGAGGAAAAATTGTTAAGACTTTCTCTTGGGGACTTGGAACCTAGACAAATAATGAGGAGGAAGTAATACCCCTTGAATTAACAATTATCAGTAATCTTGTTGGAAAATATTTTATTGATTATTTTTATTATTTTTTAGAGGAATGTAAAAAATAAAATAGTTTGTCACATAAAAACATTTTTATGTAATAAAAAAAGTTGAAGGGAGACAAAAGTGGATATAGGTGTTGAAGAGTGTTGGCTGACCCACAAGATGAAAAAGATAAGTGGAAAAAACCATTAAGTGAGAACTTGATATGCAGGATGAATCATCCCCAAAAAATCATATATTCACTCCTAGTTGAGTGCTAAAGAGAAGTACGCTCATAAATGTCCAAGTCCAAGGAAAAATACTACATATTAGTATGTCCATGCGCAGCAGGAGGCTAGAATTGGATGGGGATTAACATCTGTAAAATGCAAGAGATGGCACATTGAAATATTTTTCTCTTGTGGTTTTGGGAGGAACAACTTCTCCAATTTTGTTTTTCCCAGCATTAGTGCCAGGTTCCTACTATGTTTCTTACGATTGATTTTAGTTACAGTGGAATGTGAATTTCAATGTTGAATTGCAGTTATACTTCCAGGAAGTAGTGTTTATGCATTTTTGTAGAACAATTATCCATGTTTGTTGGTAGTATATCAGATCTATACAATGTTAGATTAATTCCCAATGTATCTAAGATCAAACATCCACACCCGTCTCAAGGATTGATAATACTATTATTTCTATAGCAATTAGTATTTCGTTTGAGCATAATTATCTAGGTCTCACTTTTGTTGATTTGTTATGATTTCGAATCCAATACTTGAATGATTTTGAATTGATGAGTCTGCATCTAATGGATTGAATCCTCTATTTTAAATTGTATCATGTATCCCTACATGTAACTTCGTTTTCCTATATGTATTGATTCCGCTTAATCTTTCTTAATTATGCTTCTCAAATTTAGAATGCCGATTGAAATGATAATGTTGGTTTATGGTATAGATCCATAATATTCAATATTGCAATTGAAATCCAATTACATAGAGAAAACCTTAATTTACAGTTTAAATCCATAATCAACTTGGTGCAGTTTAGATTCACGACTGTTAAACCATGTACAAAACAATGGAATCAAGAAAGCTTAAGCATCAAGATAATTTTCAAATCTAATTAACTTGCAGTAAAATAAAAACCCCAAGTTTTAAACCAAAACCCTTTGAATCTGCAAGGTTATTGGTTGATCCGCAAAGGAAATCAGATTGACAATGAAGATCTAAGCCGCAACAAGATTGACGGATCACAGGAATTGTGGAAGATGAATTTGTGGAAGCACAGTTCTATATAGTTGTTTGGAATGCCCACAATCCACAATCCGCAAGGCTAAAATGCGGATCTGTAAGAAAAGCAGATCAATGGTTAAGATCACATCTGCAAGGAGATCGACACTCACAGGAGTTTCAGTAAGAAAAATTGAGGAATGAATAAGTGTAAATTAATTTAAGGGTTTTCGTAATCCACAATTTGCATTGCAGAAAGCGGAAAGAGGAAAGTGGAAAGTTAATGCATAAAATAATTAAAGGGTTTATGCAATCCACATTGCAGAAAATAGAAAGTTAATTCGTAAAAGAATTTAAGGGTTCCTGCAATCCACAATCCACATTGCAGAAAGCAAAAGAGGAAAGTTAATATGTAAAATAATTTAAGGGTTTCCACAACCCGCAATCCGCATTGCAAAAGAGGAATTATGGAAGGGTAAAGTTGTAATGGATTATATGTTTTCTATAATCTGCATTCTACATTGCGGAAGGAGGATTACAAAAAGGTACTTTTAAAGAAAAATTAAGCAATCCGCATTCCAGAACTAGAGTTGCGGAAGGACCTTTGTGAAAGGATTTTAAGCTTAAGTTTGGGAACACGACCAGTTACAGGAAGAAAGATAAATATTTAAGGACTATCCTTCCAAGTGAATTTTTATATTTTTTGATGTTAGGGTATCATCTATAAAGTTGAGGACTCTGTAAGGCGGGTTTGCAATAAGAACGAAGTCCATGGTTATATATTTCTAACAGAGAATGAATAAATGGTCTAACTTAGGGAATATATTGCAAGTGTTCGTAATTGTTTATATATGCAATTTAGTAGGGTATATGGGTTTGTTACAAAGGGTTCAATATTTCCCTGTTACAGTTAGGGACTTTAACACTATGTCGATATTTATATGATTATTGAATTTTTTATTTTTAAAATTTGAGGTATGTTACATATGGTATCATTGCATGGTTACAACACTAGGCCTGAATCAAATCAACACTAAATCTGCTACAACAAAAAACTAACTTCAATTTTATCTTGGTTAAATTTTCTTATAAACAACAAACAGAAGAATAACTACGTTTTACAGGAAACATGACAGATGTAGAGATGTCTGCAGAAGAGGAACGCCACACAAAAGATCCTTTAAATAACCAAGAGGGTGACTTAAGGGACGGATAATTTTGGGTAGATCTAAATGGCAGCCAAGATAATAAATGTGAACTAAAACGAACTGTTAATTAGTTAAGATATGAACTGAGAAAGGTTAAGGAAGATAACGAGCAAATTATAAAGGCTCAAGAAGAACTAAATACTATTATGTTAGCAAAAATCCATAATGAATAAAAATAAAAATAAGGAATATGAGTAAGAAATGCCAAAAACTGCACCATACAATAAACATAAGGGAAGAAAGCTTGAATTTTCCAGCCATAAACCTAACACTTCAAGTGAAGAGTCAGTAAAACATCACAGGAAACAACAAGAGTCAAGTGAAAGTAGTGACAATAATAAGAAGAAAATAAAATACAGACCCTATGAGGAAATATCTAGAGAGTTTAAGAAAATTAAACCGCCCATGTTCAATGGGGAAGTTGAGAAGGGTGAAGAGGCAGAGGCCTGGTTGTCCGGCATGAAAAAGTATTTTCAGATATATAACTACTCTGATGAGTTGAAGGATAAAATGGCCATCCATAATATGCCTAGAGAGGTTGATATACAGTCGCAAGACATAAAGAAGGTTAAAGGGATAAAAGAGAGAGATGTAACTTGGAAAACATTTAAGAAATTATTTAAAAGAAAGTACATATCAGAACAATATTATGAAGAAAAAGTAAAAGAATTTTATGAACTAAGGGTAGGATCCATGGCAATGAAAAAACTATACAATAAGCTCTTAATCCTACTTCGTTATGTTCCCTATATAATTGATGATAAACCTAAAATTTAGCGGTTCCTCAGTTGTTTTCCCATCATGTTCAAAGAACATATTGAGTATGACAATCCGAAGATGCTAGAGGAAGAGATGAGGAAGGAAAGATTCTGTTATGAACAAAAAATGATTAAAAGGGAAAGTATACCAGATTGGAAAAATCAAAGGCCAGATAGTTCTGATCTGAGGAAAAAAAAATAAGTTCCATAAAAACATGGGAAATAACTATAGAGGGAATCATGGTAATAATTACAAAATTTTTAAACCCCAATACTTTGAAATAAAAGAACCTAAAACTATTCTTAATAAAATCCCAGCACAAAAAGAACTCTTAAAATGTGGGGTGTGTGGAGGGCCACACTACTTTAAAGACTGTCCAGCCACAGGTACAAAATGGAAAGTTACTAGTCTTTTTAGAAATTTTAAACTGACTATGAATGATTTTCTTACACATGTCAATGTAAATATTCTGCCTTTAGAATCCTATGATTTATTAATAGGAATGGATTGGCTATAGGAACGAAATTTGTGTTGAATTGTTTTGATAAAACTTTTACTTGTACTGGTGATAATGGAAACAATATAAAAGTAAGAGAGATCCCTAGGAAGGTGATCATCGTAGAAATATCTGTATTACAAATGAAAATATCAGTAAGAAAAGGTTGTAAAGTATTTGTTGTCTATATAATCAATGGTAATGAAAACGATAACAAACTTAAACTAGAATACATAATAGTCTTGAAAGAGTTTGAAGACATCTTTCCGGAAGAAGTCCCTAGGCTACCTCCAAAAATAGATATTGACGTCACAATCAATATAATACCTGGAGAAGTACTGATATCGAAAGCTCCCTATAGAATAAATATAATAGAAGTTACATAGCTAAAATCACAACTACGAGAACTAATCGATAAAAGCTACATTCGACCAAGTGTGTCTCCGTGGGGAGAATCAGTCTTGTTTGTGAAAAAGAAGGATGGAACTTTAAGATTATATATAGATTACCGAAATTTAAATAAAATGACCATTAAAAATCGCTACCCACTCCCTCGAATCGATGATTTACTTTATCAATTCATGAGCAACTATTTTCTCAAATATAGACTTAAGGTCGAGTTACTATCAAGTACGAATAAAAGATGAGGACATATTTAAAACAACATTTAGGACCCGTTACAGTCACTATGAGTGTTAACGCAAAAAATTGCTCACCTAGGTCTACGTGGTCTAAAACACTTACATACATCATTTCCCTACCATTTTTCCTTACCTTTGACCTTCACAACTATGGCTTACCTCCATTCTCTCTCAAAAAAGGCCAAAAAGCTCACAAAAGGACTATAGACCAAAAAAGGGATAAAAAACACAAAAATGGCTTAAAAACCCAAAAGAGGGCTTAAAACCCTAATTAGGGTTCCAAAAACCTAAACAAGAGAAGAGGACAAAAAACCTAAAAAATTATTATAAAAATAGGGTGAAGGTCTCCCTCACAAGATTCACTTATTCCTTCTGCCATTATTCTATTCCGTGAGTACAGTGAGAAACCATTATTCTCAAAGTAATCACACCGTTTTTCCAATCATTCCATAGCCCCACCATCTCCCATCTGGTACGTTGAGACGTCCTCTGTACTAACCAGCCTATGGAGAGGCGGTCCATTTTCCAGTTTGGGCACGGTGGCCCATTTTCAAGAAAAAAAAAGGTATAGTTGTCATGTTTTTTATTTATTTAGTTTATCCATATTTTCTGATCATTTCTTTTTTATTAATATTGTTTTGTTGTTGTAGATTTCCTTCATGAACTCTACCCTTTTGTCCCATTGACAGAAGGGAGGTGCTTTTGCACTTTGCAAGGGTGAAAACCTTGCTATAGTTTTGGCGACCATACCGGGTTGATCCTCTTGGATCCCTTGTTTTGCACTTTTTTTTTTGTTTTTACTCACATCCGTCACTGATCGAATCCTCACAAGGCCGATCCAAACCTGTATGGCACTAGTGCCTACCCCCCTCGGCCCCGTCGGCTTTATTTTCTTAATTGTTTCTTGTATGGCCGAAGTTGCAACTTTCGAGCTAAAACCTGCAACCCAGTCGCACCTTTCAAGCCAAAACCCACAACCCAGGTCGTGGCTTTACCCCCCGTAAAGCGTGACTTGCCTCCTAGGGAAAATTTGCCTATGTTTTTGCAGTTTAAGCGACCCAGTTGCCTCTGTTTGGTCTATTTGAGTGACCCGGTCATGGCTGTTGAACTATTAAAAGAGACCTATCTATTTCTAAATTGATTTTTATGATTTACATTATGTATTGCATTTTAAAAGTTGGAAATTAACCCACTTATTTGGCCCCTCCTCCTCTGCTCGGTCATCACCCTCCGGGGTCTTTTGAGATATGATGGGGGGTTGAGTAATTTTAGTAATATGCATCCACTTTACTATTGTTTTATTCAATTAAAAAAAAATGACTTTGGAGGCTACAGGGAGTGGTAGACCATTGGGGATCTCACGACGTTCACGTCCTCCTTGTTGAGGACTGGGCACTTGGGGTTTGACCTGTGGATATACAGGTAGACTTGTTTCCACTTTGTTGAGAGCCCATCAATCCCTCTTTGATTTGAAGGATATGAATTTGGGGTAGTCACACTATCGGTTTGCAAGCATAACAGTCAGCCACCTATTTTTCATAACCTTGTTTGTCTTGCACTTTGTTCAAATCTGCTTTTACCTTTCAGACCTGCTTATTTCTTGCAAGAAATACATTGTTATTTAGTTATTTCATATTTTAAAGAAAAAGTAAAAGTTTCATACACAAGTGCACACATAATAACACCAATAATCAAACAAACTTGGTTCATGACCTTGAGTGAAACCTTAAAAGTAACCAAATTTACTTAATAACATTCGGTTTGCGACATAAGTCTCATCCGCAACAACTATGGGAAGTACTTGGGATTTTTCCTAACACTCATTGTGAGGAGTACCACAGGAACCTCAAAGTAGGTTTCCAACGAGAGGACCTGCCAAGAAAAATGGTAAACGACCCCCACCGGATTGACTAGATACCCACTTGTGAGGAATACCAAAGCATTGTCTTCAGGAATTCTTGGTGGCTAAGTGACTTTTTATTGAGCCAATAAGAATTCAATTTAAAATGGGGTCCAAATTTATTACCTGTCACTACTACAACCACCATTGCTCCACCATGTTCTTCCTCTCAACTTAGGGGGCACTCCCCTTAGTTTGGTTCGTTATACTGCCACTGTCGAGTCCCTCTTCGACAACCCTCCTCACCTTCAAAAGGACATGCAACCTCTGATTCTGATTCAGAATCCTACTACTCCAAACCGAATCTGTTCACAGCATCGTCTAGCCCCATGGCTGGCACAAATCCCAATTTCTTCTTTGTAGGGGTAAGTGGTGGTGGACCTATGTCCTTGCCACCCATTATCATAGGTATCCCTGATAGTGGTACCACCACCAATGCGCATGATGCTGGAGGTATGCTACCCACTAGTAGCGGTGTCGCACCAGCTATCACATTTCCTACCGTGCCACCTTATATACCTAGGGGCGGTGGCCCTTCCACGAACATCTTGACTATCCATGCCATTGGAATTCAACCTCACACACCCCCAGCCATGCATGGACTTCACACTCTTGTAAACTCCGGCACCATTGTCAGCCCATCCCGAGCCAAACTTGGGTCTAACTTACCATTTATGGCTCAACTTAACTTGCCATATTTGGCTAGATTAACAAATGACCCCATCAATCATTAACTTCATTGGCCTCCCATGTCGACCAAACTCCCTTCAAACATCCCAAAGTTTGAGGGAAAGGCTATCGAGGACCCCCAAAACCATATCATGTCATTCCATCTATGGTGTTCATCAAATAACATTGTGCATGACTCCATGAGGCTGAGGCTATTACAACGCACACTTACGAGTGTTGATGCAAAATGGTATATCAAGCTACCACCTGCCTCTTACCTCGATTTCTCCTCACTTTCCTCGATGTTCCTCTAGGAATTTCAACTACCTTTCCGAATGATGAGGGAGTGGAGATCCTTCTATCCTACTGTCAAAATACAACTACCCACGTCACTGACCGCATCCATGAATGGCGGATACTACGTATCCTATGTAATATCCAACAGGATGATAGGATCTTCCTTGACTAGTTTTTAAAGACCTTACTCCCACCTATCGCCAAGGACATCACCTCTGAGCAACCCCAATCTAAGGAGGAGGCCATCTTAAAGGGTTAACAGTTCGACCTAATATACAACCAGTATGGGTATTTATATACCATCATACCAGATTTTCCCCATGCCGGCACCTCCCTTCGTGATACGCCATGGGAATCCCATGCTACAGATGGTGCCATCGACTCTATCACATAGTACTCTCAGTACTATGCGGAAACCCCTAAATTCCACCGCACCTAGGAAACACCCATAGTGCTGCACAACCAAACCAGATACCTGATTACTCACGGATGATGGATCGGTCCAGAGCCACCTCCTCTTATGCACAACTCGTGTCGAATCAACATGCCCATGCACCGACATGGCCATCATAGGCATATTTGGGTCCAATGGTCGGATTTACAGCTCCCCAATCTCCTCTGGTCTATTATGTGCCACCAGCACAGCACAATCCAGCTCCTACCTCATCCCCTCTGGTTTCCACGGGATAGGTTTTCACTCAGCAAAACCTTCCTAAACAACCCACCCCTAACAACCAACAAGGGCAGCATAAGAAAATCCAAGGAATAAACCAAGGGAACAATCCACTACAAGTTGGCACAGAACCCCCAACATCCTGACCGATCGGGAAATAACACACAGCTACAAACCAATCATCTGTGTGCCCTGTGTAACACCTACGGTCACTATATGCATTTGTGCCCTCACATGGCTCACGTCCAATAGTTGCTCCAAAATGAATCTCAAGAGGATGTCAATGCCATTACCTAGGATCAACCCAACCTAGAACTACTAGGTCCTCTGCCTATGGTGCTCCAAAACCCATCACCTCAGCAAGGATTGGTTGCAACCACACTCTTGGCCCCACCCACTCTTGCAAATCCCTCCAAAGATCCTTCTGCTGATACCGGTGTCCATCACCTGATGACACTATCAACCAAAGAGGTTAACCTCCATACTAGGCACAACTAGTATGGCTCCACAACAGCCACCGCTGACCCATCAATGGCATATACCTCCAACACTTCCAACATGCCCCTCCACTTACCTACACCCCCCACTATTGGGGCGGCCAAAGTTCAAAGGTTTCCTTTACGACGTATCGCCAATAACACAACTCCTCGAGATGCCTTAAATTATAGCATGGTTGATGACTTCGCCCAATAATCTACTGCCATGTTCGCTCTAGAAGTGCTTGAAACGTTCCTGACACAGTGGAAAGCATTGTTATCCGCACTAGGTGCCATGGATCCCTCTGACTCTAGTTTGATCATGTTTGATCTGGATCAAGGAGAACCCAAAATGGCATCCACCATCGCCTTCTAGATTCTGGTCTCAATTCAGAATTTGGTCATACATCAATGTATCGTTGATGAAGGGGCATCTACCTGTGGCATGTCAACTTTTGTCTGGAAGAAACTCGAGTCCCCTACCCTCCAACCGTCCACTACCGCACTCTGCGCCTACGATGGTGCTCTACAAAGGTCAAGGGAATTCTTTCGAATGTTCCTATTTCATTAGCCAATAAAATGATTATGATCGAAATCGAGGTTATTAATGCCCAAATTGATTATAACATCCTCCTGGGACATCGCTACATGTATTCCATGAGAGTCGTGGCATCCACCATTTTTCGAATCCTTATGTTCCCTCATGATGGAAATATCATGATGGTCGACCAATTAACTTACTACAATCCACAAGGATTGAAAACACCGAAACATGTCATCCCTACTATTGATACGACCATCGATAACATATCTATCCATTCCTTATATGTTGTGGGCTCACGATTGTTTGCCGAAGCACATATGGAGGACACCTTCCCATTTCTTCCACCTCCACCCATGTCGAATGAAACAACAGAGTTGTGTACTATTTCATCTAGTACCATCCCGACCACATCACAAAATCAGTCTCAACCCCAACCACTATCACCCAAGAATTATTATGGTTCATTCCCAATCCATACGATTCCCTACCTATTCCCACCATCCAACATGATGAGTAAGCTTGTCATGGCTACTCTAAATTTACCTAATTTTATGTTGGGGAATCCTGTGTAGTACCTTGAACCACCTATCCCACTTTCTATGCCTCAGCTTGTGTTGACGCAAGTCCAACCAATCAAGATACAGTCATGCCCTCATACGATCCCATTGAACATGTCTTCCATCCCCAAACCTGCCCCTCCTCTCCAAAAGAAGGCTGGGGGAAAGGCCACCAAAGTGACAACTGAGCCTCGTCCAAATCCACCTTGCGCTTTGTGTGATATCCATGGTCATGCAACTCAAACCTTCTCGGAGACACCTATCCTATGCACAAACATAGACGTTATGGATACGTCTGACGAAACTCCAATAGTCAATGTATCAACTCCGCTAACGGTCAAGAATAAGTCGTTAAGGACCAACCATCCTTGCATGATTTGCAGCTTGGATGTCCACTATTCTCACCATTGCTCAGATTTTATGGAGTATCGGTCTGCTCTTCACACCCTTCAGAAACATGCTCATGAGTATGAAATCATCGTCATTGAGGAAATTCACCCTCCGACTTCCTCCTCGAACACCAGCACCATATACATGATTTCCATCTCCTCCATCCCTTCCATCTCCGCCGCCATAGATGATCCTTCTGATCTATCCAATCGTTGTTTTAGAAATGATGATGAGATCCTTGAATCTTTTTCGGCTCCTGAATACCCTTGGGATGATATGCACCATCTCTCATTCTTTATCCCTGAGGAACCTCTATTATCGTCGGATCAGTATTCAGTTGAAGCCAACGACTTCATTCATGGTAAGGTGGACTGGTTCAAAAAACCCATTCCAGCTCTGGACACCTTTAAAGAAGGAAACATGGCCAACATTTCTCCCACTATTAAGTTCAATATATCAACCAACCTTGAAGTTATTGAAGAGATCACACTCGGAGCTTTATGCTCCACTGAAGAAGTCGCTTCCTACAAAGCACTTTTTCAGGAATTCCATGTTATTTTTTCTTGGTCCTACATTGACATTCCTGGGTTGGATCCATCTATCACCGAACATCATATCAAGACATGGCCTGATGTGGCACTGGTCTACCAAAAAAATATCCATTCATCCTCCAAAGGTTGTTGCGGTCAAAGTCGAGATTGAGAAACTACGCACAACAGGTTTCATATACCCAATCGCATATACCACTTGGGTTTCTAATCTTGTTCGCGTAAATAAAAAACAAGGTACAATCCGTGTCTATACTGATTTTCACAACTTGAATTTTGCATGTCCCAAAGACAACTTCCCTACTCCATTCATGGACCAAATCATTGATGCCTACGCTGGACATGAGATCTCTTCATTCATGGATGGTTTCTCTGAGTATAACCAAATTTAGATCCAGAAAGAATACCAATACAAAACTTCTTTCACAACCCCCTCGGGCATGTTTTCGTATCGAGTCATGCCATTAGGCCTCAAGAATGTTGGAGCCACTTTTTAGCAATCCATGACTTTCTGCTTCCATGATCTCATCCATATCATACTAGTGTACTTGGACGACCTCACCGCTCGCTCACGGAGGCATTCACAACATCTCGATGACTTACAGCAAGTCTTCTTGCAGTGTCACAAATACAAAATCCGCTTGAACCCTCTCAAGCGTGTATTTTGTGTCTCAGGTGGTTGTCTACTTGGGTTTATCATTTCTCACAAAGGGATTATGGTGGACCCTCTCAAGGTTCAAGCCATTCTGAATCTTCCCTCACCACGTACTTTGCGCCAATTGCAGAGTCTCCAAGGCAAGGACAACTTCCTTCGCCGTTTTATTCTAGATTATGCAAGAAAAGTCCATGGTTTTGTACGAATTATTCGTACCAACATTCTGTTTGTTTAGGATAAGCATGCACAAAGGAACACCTTTACACATTCATGCTAGGAATGTTTCCATGTCCATCCTTTTATGCTTTCTCAGGCATTGGAACGAAACTTTACGAAAAAAGCTCATCATGGGTTGTCTTTAAGCTCTTTTCCTGCCTTCTCATTAAGAAAATATTGCTGAGAAAAAATGGTTTCATTAATGCTCGTAAAAATATTTGAATGACCATCCAATCAGTGTAAATTTAACCTTTTTTAGCCTGATTGGACTACCAACGGTAGAGAATTCTGCCTTCCCCAAAGGTTGGGAGAGCTCTCCTATGTACACTTTTATCCTTTTTTAGAAACAGGAGACTATCAATGAAAAAGAGACCCCACTAGAGTCTTCTTCCTATTTTTAGACTCTCTAAAAATGAAAACACCATCGATCATTTACTTTCCTAGGCTCGCTAAATATTCACGAGATCGTATCATAACGGTGTCTTTAGGAACCACCACATGTATATAGTTGGGAAACTTCCCCACTTTTGGTCACCTTTGTTCAGAATATTCTACGATGAGTCTTCCTTGGATCCCCTGGACATCACTAGCCCAGTTACTTCCCTCAGTATTTCTCATTTGCATTTATCTTCCTGGTATTACAACTATGATACCTATCCCATGAGTCAGTTTCATTTGCTTCCAGGTCATCCCTGCCGTCATACTTTGAAGAAAGGAAGTTTGAGTCCCTCGTACTCCCCTGCCCCTGTTCCTCCATTCAATGTGCCAGTCCCCAGATTGTCCCACATCTTTGAGTATCTTCTGCATGCTTCTCATCAAGGAAACATCATTTCCTTGATTAGTGGTAGGTCTCCCTTTGTCGAAATCAACACATCTATTCCATAGGATAGACCCAGAGGTCCCTGTATTATGGTTTCATTCGCCTTATTGATGAGTTCCTTGTACCACTTGAGAGGAGTCATTAGTGTTTCTTGGGATGATTGTTTCTCACGTGCTCGACTTCAGCTACATCATCACACCATTGATATTCGTATAGGGTATTGGTGAGTATAGTATTTGATCGAAGACCTCGGTTGTTACTTGATTCTAACACATTGGTGAGTCTATTATGGGACCCAGACAGGTTCATGTCTCTTGTGATTTTCGTGTTGCATTGGAAACAGTGTTTAGAAGTCCCGAAGTAGTGCTTCTATGTATTGATGCAGCATATTGTACCACAGAGACTCTGACTCCCCATCATGGAATCCCTCCAGCTATGTACACCTCTAGATTCAACAGAGCATCAATTATGGAGATATTGCATTCCAAGAGAATTCCATTATCCCTATGTATCAGTTCTTCAGATCAACATTGTATTCAGACTCTCATCAAGACCACCATTATGTAACATCATGTGCATATGTATTGATCGACTCCCATATTTTTGAGCCTTGATCCCATTATTTATTCTTTTGACATTGTTACAAGCATGGGTATGCCCACCTCATCTATAAACATGTCACACATTTTATATATCTCACCCATTGTTATGGAACCATTAATACAAAACCAAAATCCACTGTGGTTCGATCGATGAAGCATTGCTTCTTCACAGGTCTCTCTAGTCTCTCCACTATCCCCATGATCCTCCATGATCCTATGATGTCTATAGGCCATATGATGAGCTCCTTCCCTCACACATCAAGGGGCAATTTGTTAATGCAAAAAAATTCTCACATAGCTCTACATGGTCTAAACCACATACATACATCATTTCCCTACCATTTTTCCTTACCTTTGACCTTCACAACTATGGTTTGCCTCCATTCTCTCTCAAAAAGGAAAAAAAACCAACAAAAAGGACTAAAAACCCAAAAAGGGATAAAAAACACAAAAAAGGATTAAAAACCCGACAAAAGGGATTAAAACCCTAATTAGGGTTCCAAAACCATAAAAACGTGAAAAGGAAAAAAACCTAAAAACTTATTATAAAAATAGGTTGAAGGTCTCCATTACAAGATTCACTTATTCCTTCTGCCATTATTTTATTCCATGAGTACAGTAAAAAACCATTATTCTCAAAGTATTCACACCATTTTGCCAATCATTCCATAGTCCTACCATATCCCATATGGTACGTTGAGACATCCTCCGTACTAACTAGCCTGTGGAGAGGTGGTCCATTTCCAAGTTTGGGCACGGTGGCCCATTTTCAAGAGAAAGGAAGGTATATTTGTCGTGTTGTTTGTTTATTTAGTTTAGCCATATTTGCTTATCGTTTTTTGTTTTACTAATATTGTTTTGTTGCTGTAGCTTTCCTTCACAAACTATACCCTTTTGTCCCATTAAAACAAGGGAGGTTCTTTTTCATGTACCAATGGTGAAAACCATGTTACAATGAATTTGTCATAATTCCTTTTGGGTTGACAAACGCACTTACTGCATTTATGTGTTTAATGAACAATATCTTAAGCAACTACCTAGATAAGTTTGTGGTTGTCTTCTTCGACGACATACTAATCTACGCTAAAAATGAACAAGAACATAAAGAACATTTAAGAATAGTTTTGTAAGTACTAAGAGAATAACAACTTTATACAAAATTCAGTAAATGTGATTTCTTTAAAGATAAGATTTAGTACCTCAGACATGTAGTGTCCAAGGATGTAATCTCAGTTGACCGAGACAAAGTAAAGGCCAACATTGAATGGCCGGTTCCTAAGAACGTATCTGATATCATATCATTTATGGGGATTAGAGGATACTACCAGAAGTTCATCGAAGGCTTCTCTAAGATTTCCTACCCCGTAACCTCTTTACAAAACAAAGGTAAAAAATTTCGAATGGACTGAAAAATGCATGGAAAGTTTTAACAAACTAAAAAACTTATTAACTACCGTCCCAATCTTAAAGATTGTTGATCCATTCAAGGATTTTGTTGTATGTATCGACGCTTGCAATGAAGGACTATGTGGAGTTTTATTATAAGAAAATTTTGTTGTGGCATATGACTCCAGTAAATTAAAAGAACATGAGAGAAACTATGCAACACATGATTTATAACTTGCTACTATAATTCACGCCTTAAAAATGTGGTGACATTACCTAATTAGAAGAAAATTTATACTTATATCAGATAACATAAGTATTAAATGTTTATTTGACCAACATAATTTGAATGCAAGACAAGCCAAATGGCTATCCTTTTTAAGCGAATATTGTTTCGAAATAAAACATATAAAAGGAAAAGCAAATAAAGTGGCGGGTGATCTAAGTCGTCATGCGAATTTATTGTTTGCAAGCAATAGCTATGAATCTGATTTAGAAAATCAGATTCTAAGATTTGAAAATTTTGATAAAGAATATCAATTTTAAAAGAAAATTTTACTAAAAATGAACAAAGTCAAGTAAAAACAGATTTCAGCCTAAACCTGCAAGGACTATTGCTGCATAAAAACAGGTTGTAGATCCCAAACATAGCAAAAATTAAACTTACAGTCATGGATGAACTACATAAAAGACCATATTCAGGGCATCTGGGTTATTAAAAAATGATCACTATGATCAGAAAGGATTTCTTTCGGCCAAATATGAAGAAAGAGGTGGTTGAGTACTTAGCTCGTTGTCTTGAATGTGAGCAATTTAAGGCATTGCATCAACATCTCGCATGATTGTTGCAACCACTACCCATTCCAAAATGGAGATGGGAGAGAATCAATATGGATTTCATCTCCAGAATGCCCAAAAATTTTAGACAACATGCTTCCATCATGGTTGTGGTTCACAAATCAAGTAAAGCTGCTCAGTTTATACCTGTTAAATCTACCTATAAAGCTGTTAACATTGCAGATATCTTCATGAAATAAAAATTCAGGATACACGGTATACCGAAGGTAATAGTCCCACATAGAGACGCAAAGTTTACAGGTAACTTCTGTAAATCCTTGTTCAAAGGTTTGGATACATAGTTAAATTTGAGTACTGCATATTATCCATAAACGGATGGGAAGACTGAAAGAGTAAATAAAGTCTTAAAGTACATGCTAAGGATGTATGTCATGGACAAACGAGGTAAATGGGAAGATTTCCTGCACTTAGTTGAATTTGCATATAATAATATTTTTCATGTTTTTGCAGGAATGAGTTCGCTTGAAATATTATATGTGCGTAAGTGTAATACTCCAATTTCATGGAGTAGCCTAGTTGATATATTAATGTTAGGACCTGACTTCTTAAAAGATATGGAACTAATCGTGAAACAGGTACAACAAAACTTTAAGGATGCACAAGACATGCATAAATTTTATGCCAACTTAAAAAGAACTCCTAGAGAGTTCCATGTGGGTGATCATGTGTACATAAAGGTAAATCCCGAGAAAATCACCTTGAGATTAAGCAAGTATAAGAAATTGAAACCCAAGTGTTGCGGGCCATTTGAAATTCTATCTAAAGTAGGGTCGGTTGCATACCAGTTAGCCCTACCACCCAATATTAAAGTGCATAATGTGTTTTACATTTCTATATTGAAAATATATGTACATGATGTTTCTCATGTGCTTGATTGGAATGTAAACTAGGTGGAACCCGAGGGAGAGTTCCAAGTGGGACTGGAGCACATTCCCGACTAGAGAGAACTTTTACTCTAGAGCCGTATCATTGGACAAGTAAAGTTGCAATGGAAGCACCTTACTACAAAAGAATCTACAGACGTGGCTGGGTCGCAGTGAAGGGGCTGAAAGTCGCGATCGGGACGTGGGAAAATGTCCCACAGGCGCAGTCATATCGCAGCAAACAGGCTGATTAGCTGCGGTCGGATCGCAAGTAACAGACTTGAATCCGTAGGCAGGGCGCCGGAAACAATCTGAGAGCCACGGTCGGGTCGCAGGTAAAGGCCTGAAAGACGCGGTCGGGACGCGACTGCAGAGGGAAAAGACGCGGTTTACGGCGGCCGAAAGGGACAGCCGAAAGGAAAAAACGGGAAATTATTGCAGAAAACTAAACAATTTTTTAAACTGAAACCAGAAATTCAAACCTAGGGGAGTCGCCAAAAAATGTAGCTAGGGTTTTACCCCTAGCTTGTGCGAATGAGCACCTACTAAGGAGAAGGGACTCCTTAGTAGCAGTTCAGTAAATGTAAATTAAAATGCTAAAACAGAAATATAAATTACTCTAAATAGGTGCATGAAACAGAAAAACAAGATGTAAAGAATGGCTTTTGTATTAATGTTACCTCCGATGTGAAGGTTGGTGAAGCCCTTTGCAGTGATCCAAGACGGTTGCTCCAAGCTCCAACTTGCTCCTTCTCTTTCTCCAATGGTGGAAATGGGCCAAAAGGGGCTCTCAAGGTGAAAGTAGCTCAAGGGTGAGCTAGGGTTTCAAGAGCTACTTTGGCAGAGTAAGGGTGCTTATGATTGTGAATGTGAAATAAGGGGTCTCCATCACCTATTTATAGTTTTTCAGTGGTGGAGTGCTGGCCCGTGGTTTTGGAAACCATATGGTTTAGGGCAACTGTATAGGGTTTTTTCCTCCTTTTCCTCATTATTTTATATTTTTTCTTCCCTTTTTAGGCTTTTTTGATGGTTTTATGGCCTTTTGGAGGCATTTTAGGCTTTTTGATGGTTTTATGGCCTTTTGGAGGTTTTTTAGTGGTATTTTCAGGGTTTTCAAGGGAAATATGGTAGGAAATGGACAAATGAGCCATGTAGTGGGGTAGATGAGGTAGTGAACACTTTTTGGGTGTTAACAGAGATGGAAAGTAATATGCAGGAGGCATATCCAGACTTGTTCTAAGAAGTTGGAATGGAAGAATAAAAACAAATTTTATAACACCGAGGATGGTGTTATATTTTAAGGGGAGGTGTATGTAATACCCTATGAATTAATAATTATCATTAATCCCGTTGGAAATATTTTATTGATTATTTTTATTATTTTGACAAGAAAGTAAAAAATAAAATAGTTTGTAATAAAAACCTTTTTATTTAATAAAATATGCTGAAGGGAGACAAAAGTGGATATAGGTGTTGAAGAGTGTTTTCTGACCCACAAGAGAAAAAAGACAAGTGGTAAAAACCACTAAGTGAAAAATCAAGATGCAGGAGGCGTCATCTCCAAAAAATAAGATCTTCACTCTTAGTTGAGTGCTAAAGAGCAGGAGGCTCATAAATGACCAAGTCCAAGGAAAAATACTATATATTAGTATGTCCATGAGAAATAGGAGGATATCATTAGACGGAGATTAACATATGTAAAATGCAAGAGATGGCGCATTGAAATAATTTTCTCTTGTGGTTTAGCGAATAGGCTCAGGTGTTCTTGACCAAGTAATCTGGATGGTCTAGGAATTGGTTGGGACAAATAACTTCTCCACTTTTTTTTCCCAGAATTGGTTCCAGGTTCCTACTCTATTTTCTTATGATTGATTTTAGTTGCA
>LPNX010128355.1:119196-120808 GCA_001517045.1 Pseudotsuga menziesii
CAAGACTACCCCAGTGAAGCAGCTCAGCCAATGGAAGACATTTTAGTCACATAGCCTGTGGGGTTTCCAGGAAAACCAAAATAATCCTTACTACTCTTTCTATGTTTTTTTGTATAATTTTGAACCAACAGTTTGTTCGTATATACTCTTCTTTAGCAACAGTGAATAGCAGGAACTCTCTTGCTGACTTTAGTGGGCAACTCAGATGGTAGCTTATGTTGACCTTGTTTCTCAGCTTTCTTTTCCTAGTGTTTTACTTGCTATGTACTAGAATGGTTGTGCACAACCCTCTTTAATATACATATTTTACTCTTTTTGTTAAAAATAATAATAATTGAATGAGATTTCACTATTTTCTTTATTAGAGGCTTCAATTTGTTGTGTAGTTTTGTGGACATTTGGATTTAGATCCGAGTTAATCATATTTGAATTCTGTTCTTTTTCAATCACTCTACCATAGTTAATGTGGGACTAAGCTTTAATATAATAAAATTAATGTAATGTATGGCAGACTTGGTTACCTAATTGCCCATTATCAACCACCTAAAATTTTGATTACAAAAATTGAAGTAACCTTTCAATTGCAAAGTTACAAAGTAATGATCAATTTAATTTTTGACGATGCTTAATGCAAAATAAAATTTAATTTTGCATGAAACATATTGTTATACCCTTCTATGAAGGATAAAATAGATTCTAAAACGCATTGAAGATTTCAAATTTGAAGCATGCTCGTAAGAACTTCCAATAACCTTTAAAATTATTATCTACTTTATTTTTAATGTTGCATTAATTGACCCAAATTGAAAATTGAGTAAACAATTATTTATAATGATGTGTTCTTCTCACTGATGTTATCTGAGATGATGATTTTTTCCCTTTAGATGGTTCCTCAAACTTCAATACACGTTTTACTTAATTGTTAACATATTTATTCTTAAAATAATGTGATCATATTTGATGCTTTTTTCTCTTTATGATGGTTTATTTATTCTAAACATATTTTAGAAATAAATAAATAAACAAGAACAGAATGATAATTTATTTATTCGGAACATGTTTTTAAAAATAAATAAATAAACAAGAATTGATGAATCACTAAGAGGGAAAAAATGATAAATAACATAGACAAGATGATGTATTTTTTATAAGTAATTGAATAACCAAGATTTGATAATTTTTTATATTAATAAACCAGACATGAAGGTGTAGGGGAGGTTTAAGAGATTATGGAATTAACATGTTCTTTGAGGTACTTAATCATTGTATAAATAATATTTTGAAAGCCACTTCTGACGACAAACTACAGATTTTACATGAATTAATGCATTCTTGATTGTTAGAATAATCCGTCAGGATTATTGTAAATAAATAATAGGAATATGAATAGATAGGAAGGCGAAAAGGATGGTAATCAACCGCCTCATGAAATGTATAAATATAGGCATTTGCATTTGAATAATCAATTGAATCGGGAGTTATTACCAACAAGTGGTATCAGAGCAGGTTGTCTGCCATAACTCCTGCTGCATTTCTGTCCATTGTCATTCTGCCTGCCAGTCTGCTCTTTCAGGCTGCCTGCCCATCGCCAGTCTGCCCCTGCGCGCATTCA
>LPNX010128355.1:124359-137461 GCA_001517045.1 Pseudotsuga menziesii
TTACCAACATTGATCAATGACAGATGTTCTATATTCTTAGGAGTTCAACCATATTACAGTAACTTAAAAGGTCACTCTAAAACATACTCCATTAGTCTCACACGATCGGTCACGACAGGTTCACCTCAACACGTCGTCACAAATGACGAATTAAGATTGCAATTTTCTGATAGAGAGAGAGACTTCAATAACCATCGAGCACACGCAGGTTCCTTACAAAAAATAGCAGCTCCCTATAACCATTCTATTTTGTGTTTCAATTTTATTCCACTCAAAGAGAATGTTACTCCTCCTAACCTACATGTTGCCATCATTCAATATCATTATTGAAAACAATAATCCTGGACTATTTTTGATGTGCACGACGAACATTGTTTAGGGAGTGTCCACTTTTAATCTACCATGCATCGATTTTATATGTATTCAAATACCAACTAGCAATAACCACATTAATTTTATTAATGTGTCGGATTATGTAGATAGGCCTAAACTAGGCACATATTAATGTTTTTTCTTATGGTATGCGCTTAAATTTAGGTCTATCGGCGAACACATTAATAAAATTAATGTGATTGTTGCTAGTAATGGGTGGGCACATAGGCACATCTCCAAAATAATAATAAATTAACATTATTAAAATAATTATTATACTATTATTTTTATTATTTATTTTAGTAACTTCAAACTCTAATCTATTGATTCAAAATAATACTACAAGGAAAAATACAAGTCGTGATAGCAGTTCTATGAGCGGAGTGTAGAATAATATAGTTTGAAGCCTCCCCCTCTCGAGAAAACAAGCTTTTATTATCAAACAGATCCTCCCTATGGTAGGGAAAACATACCATATTAAGAGCATAATAAGCATTTTTTAAACAAAGAAACTAATTTTTGTTGATGCAAATAACTATGAAAACTAGAATGAGATTGACCATACGAAAAATAAACAAAACCTTGGGAACCTGAACTTAGTGCTTGGAAGGCTTCTCCTCCTCAATAGGAACACCAAAGACAAAGCCAATCTATGAGTGCATTTTTGGTCGACATTCAGCTGGGGGCCTAAGGGTTGACAGAATCTACACTTGAGATGCAACATAGGAACTTTAAGATGTTAGGAATATGAAATGCAAGAGCTTTAAGATGTTAGGCATATGTGATCTCGAGCCAGTCCCGGAAAGCAATCCCCTTTTTGGCAGTTGCACACTACTTGAAGGTCTTCCTGGAAAGAGAAATCGATCACTCTGGTACTTGTATTGAAACATCCAAAACAAATTACACACGAAAACAATATAATTGCTACAATTGCGACTAAAATTAGGAGTAAGTAATGATGTGATAATGAATGCCATTTTGTGGAAGAACGCGATATTCCCTATGGTTGAAAGCTAGATCACCATCGAGGTTGGGATTTCTAAGAAAACTATCTTTAAAATCCGAAACCTAGAAGGTGTATCGAATTGAGCTAGACAAGTTGCTCCAAGATATGTTGAAACTATCTAACTTCAGCTGCCCTAGTTCAACTAGAATTCCCCCCTCAAGTAGATTGTTTGACAAGTCCAGATATTTTAAACTTGACATCGAGCTCGATTGTTTTTGTCACCCACTAGATGATTTAACTACCTTGCTAGTTGACGCCACCAAATCCTTGTTGACAGTTGGATCTGTGTCAGCACTAGATCAATGATGGACTCCAAAAGTGATGAAGCGGATTTCATTGAAATTTCGTGCACAAGAAAAGTTTGTTAAGTTGTGCTAGTTGAATTAGTGAAATCACTGTGCATCGTGGATCTGTTTGATGGTCGATCCCAACCATATATTTGTTCAAAATTTACCCTTTCATTAGTGTCTATACCCTGGTTCGTCCCTATGCTCGACCAATCAGTTTTCTTGCAGGAAATTGGTTGAGGTGGTTAATGCCTTGGGAAGAGCAAAGCATGGTAGTCGGTTTCGTGACTAAGCAATCCTGCTGTTACAGAATTCTTGTTCTTGCTTCTAAAGAAAGTAAAACACGTGATTTCGTGCTCAGTCTATCATCCCGGTCTTCACCTAATCGGTTTGGTGATTCAAACCATTTCACCACTCTTGCATTCATTTGATCCAATCGATTATGCATTGTTCACTCTCCTGAGTCTTAGAGGAAATTTATGTCATGGTTGTGTAGCGTGGTTCATTGTTCAATGTTGTTTAGTACATCTACATTGTGGTTGTGGAGAGTTTCTCAAGTTACACATTGTGGTTCATGTGTTTGTTGCAGTGTTTCCCTATGTTACATAGTGTATGAAACCCTGTCTATGGGTTACTGTGCTATCATGAACTACATTGTGGTACATTGTGGTATGGAACCCTGTTTTCCCTTGTGTTACCGAGTGGAATGCAAACCTATTTCTCTTTGTCACAGATTGGAGCCTATGTTGATGTGTTTCCGTGTGGTTTATTGTGATGTGCACCCTGGTTTGTGTATGAACTATATGCAAGGCTTAGGTGTGGAAGATATGAGAAATGGGCTTGATAAACCTAGTGCAGAGAGGAACCTCATGAAAATATAAGAGTAGCTAGTAAATATGCTTTGCATGCCCTGAAAAGTACTAGAAAGGAAGGCATAGACTGAGGGACTATGTAGCAGAGAAGGGGATGCTTTATTGTGTTGGGGTGCAGGTGATGTGGATTTCAGTTCAGATAGATCTTGTGGAGGTGTCCCTAGCTCTTGAATGAGCCATTGGCTTCTTCATTATACCTTTCCACTCCCTTAGCAGCCTGATAAACCCAAAAGAGATTAGCTTGGCTAACAGTCTGTGAAACCCAACTATATATTGGCTTGGCTGGGCAGCCTGATAAACCCAATTTGATCTTGGTTGGGCTGTGTCTTGTTGTGCATTTGGTTATGTTGGCTTGGACAAATATCCTGTGAACTCAATAGTGAGATGGATTGGTTGTATAGCCTATGAAACCCATCTGTTTGGCCTGTTTCCTGCAACATGATAAACTCAACTGTGTGTTGGCTTAGCCGGATAGTCTGATAAACCCAACTGAAGGCTAGCTTGATTGTGTGTGATATGATCTGGCTATGTGTGAGTCTGTTGTTCCCTAGTTCCTTGTGGAAATCATGCCTAGCTCAAGGTTGGCACTTGTGTTGAGATATTGATGAACACAACTAGCCTATGGTTGGGTGGAATGTTGCAACGACATAGCTATTTGGGGGATAACTTCATCTTGAAGAAAATTATCTTTGTTATTCTTTTTTATGCAATGTATTTTCTTATGAATGAATTGATATGAATATGTTGAATATGATGAATGCTTGTTTATGTTTCAATAGAGTATATTGTTGGTAAAATATTATTGCATTTGCATTTTTATATGCCTTGTATGTTTCCATGCATTTTTCTTATGATCATGGAGGTTAGAAGTCTGGTTCCAGGGTAAAAAATGCAACTAAGGTAAGGAAGGTTACTTTTCGCACCCCGAGTTCCACACCAGAATGGAGGAAAGGTGGGAAGCAAAAACATGGCCGAAAGTTCCAAGCAAGAATTGGACTTCCGATTTTCGAGGTCAGAAAGTTAGCTGTCGGGAATCTACAGAGCAGAAAAGTCCAAGGTAAAAAGTTGATTTTCTGATTTTTGAGTTCCAGGTGGAAGGCAGAAAAGGCGGAAGGGTAGAAGGGCAGAAGGTTAATGTTTCCATTGTGTTTTGAGTTCCAACTTCTGAGTTCCAGGTGGAAAGGTAGAAGGGAGGAAGGTTAATGTTTCTGTCGTATTTTTTGTTTTGATTGCTGAGTTCTAGAAGGCGGAAGGCGAAAGGAGGAAGTGACAGGTTCAGTATGGAAGAGGTTTTCTAGTCACAAAATGGATCTTTCAAGGGAGGAACGACTATTACGGTGGTTTCTAAGCCCGATATTGAATGTTGAAGAGTCTGTTATCAGCCATGCCCTATGTTTCAAAGAAGAACAAAGGTTCTTGAAGCAAGAAAAGTTAACTTATCCGCATTATGGGGTATGGGGACATGACAACTTGAGGCATAAATTATTCATCTTAAAAAGAAGGATGATGAAGAATCTATCAATTCAAAGTTTGAGAACAACTCAAAGATTCTAGATGACATTCGAAGTGGCCAAATACCATCAAGTGACAAAGTTGTATTAGTATATAACAAGAAGAGTTATGCTGCTACAATTATGGATCCAATTTGAAAGAAGGATAGTCATAAATCTTCTCTCTCCTCTCATAATAAAGATAGAACTAACGTGATGCCTAGAAGACCAATGATATGCATGTATATGTAGATCTTTATCAGTCATTTCTACTCTTGTAATAATTTTGGACATATGGCTAGAGAATGTAAGCTGATAAGTCCTACAGAAAAGAAGGCTACAGTAGAGCTTCATAAACAAAAGAAGGAAGTTGTGAAGCAAAAAGACCAAAGATTCCCCAAATATAAATGAACATTCTATGGATATTTTCAATGTTGTCACAAGTTTGGTTACAAAGTTGTTGATTGCAGAATCAAGTGAAAAGATCAAGGTTTGAAAAGACAAAGAAATAGAGTATCCATGAGCAAGGTACCTCATGGAAATATGTGGAGAAGAAAGTTAGATTACAAAGATTTAGTGGAAAAAAATATTCCAAGCATCAATGAAGTTTCCAAAGATGATAGTGTTGTAGATAAGAATGGAATCCATTATGATGAAAATATAGATGAAGATGTAAAATAATACACCAATGGATATGATGGAAAATAATATAATGATAATGGTGGAACTACAAAAGAACGTCTTTTTTAAAATCTCTCGTGACCTAGAAGAGAACCCTGAAATTAGCATTATAAGGGATCATATACTTAGGGGGAGTTTCAGTACAAGAAAGAAATTATTGTTTAATGAACAAGGCTTACTATCAGTGGTGGAACCTAAGAAATTTGCAAAATCCAACAAATATGATGATTGGATCAAGGCCATGAATGAAGAGTTGGATCAAATTGAGAAGAATCAAACTTGGGAACTTCTCCCAAAACCTAAAAGCAAGAATATTGTAGGGACAAAATGGGTCTTCAAAAACAAGCTCAATGAAGATGGTCAAGTGATAAGAAACAAAGAAAGACTAGTGTGTAAGGGATATGTTCAAGTGGAAGGTATTGACCTTGAAGAAACCTTTTCCCCTGTAGCAAGACTTAAAGCAATCATAATGTTTTTGGCATATTCATGTTATAGAAAATTAAAAGTATATAAAATGGATTTCAAGTATGCATTTTTGAATGGGAAGCTAGAAGAGGAATTCTATATTGAACAACCTGAAGGTTTCCTCTTGTTAGAAAAGGACTATGTTTGCAAACTGAATAAGGCACTCTATTGTCTCAAACAAGCCCCAAGGGCATGGTTTTCAAGACTAGATAGTTACTTGAAACAACAAGGATATGAAAGAGGGGTCACTGATAGTAATCTCTACATAAAATTTGAAGATAAGAATATGATCATTGTTATTATTTATGTAGATGATATTATATATGGAAGTGATCTACAAATGCTAAGTGAAATTTTTTCCACCGAAATGAAGGATTTTGAAATGTCAATGTTGGATGAATTAACATTCTTCTAGGGATTACAAGTTTCTGAATTAGACAAAGGGATCTTCTATACTCAAACCAAGTACATTAAAGACATGCTTAAGAAGTTTAAGTTGGAACATTCTAATCCTGTTAGTACACCTATGGTCACTATTTGTAAGTTAAGTAAGGATAATGAGTCGTTGGAAGTAGATCGTACCATGTATAGATCTTTGATAGGAATTCTGCTATATGTGACAACTACAAGACCGAATGTGATGCAAGCTGTAGGATTGGTTGCTAGATTCCATTCAAATCCCAAAGCAACACATGTGACAGTAGTGAAAAATATTCTTAGATATTTGAAAGGTACTATAGAGTATAGTTTATGGAACCCAATAGGTCAAGACTTCACTTTAAAAGAATTTACTAATGCAGATTGGGTAGGAAGTGTTGATGACCAAAAGAGTACCAGTGGAGCAACTTGGGATACTGTATGGTATCATGGCTAAGAAAGAAAAATTTTTCCAATGCACTATCTACAACAGAAGTTGAATACATTGTTGTTGTATCAGATTACACTCAAGTAATTTGGAAGAAACATACATTGGAATACTTACTTGTAAAGTATGAACATCCAATAGTGATAAATTGTTACAATAACAATGCCATGAACATATAAAAAAACCTTATTATGCACTCCACGACAAAGCACATCGCTATAAAATATCACTTTTTTGAGGGATAAAGTATCACATAAGGTGGCTAAACTGGAATATGTTGATACAAGGGAACATATAGCCGATATCTTCACCAAGCCATTACCCAAAGAAGCATTTGAGCATCTTAGACAAAAGTTGGGTGTAATCTCCCTACAATAGATATAGAAAAAAGGCATTATGTCAGGGGGAGATATGTTAACAAGGGGAGATGTCAAAAGGATACCTATATCATTAATGTCAAAGGGCGAGAAAATTAAAGAGTTGTTTCCATCAATGCCAAAGGGAGAGAATGTTGAGTATGGTTTCCATTGATGTCAACGGATTTCATTAATGACAAAGAAAATGACATGACATATATGATGATGTGACATGTGTGCTAAGGTTGCAAAGTCATATGATGATGTTCCAGTGCTCTCATGAAGTCGTTTTTACAATTTGACACCATTCCATAAAAGTATGGGAACTTGTTGAAACTATGAAAATTGACTAAGTATAGGAAAATAAAAGTTCATTAATGACAAAGGAATAACAAAAGGAAGTGATGACATGGAATGTGGCATGTTTGATGAGGTTGCATAGTAATATTATGGTGTTCTATTCCTCTCATGAAATAATTGTTACAATTTCACACCATTCTGTAAAAGTATGGAAACTTGTTGAAACTCTAAAAATTTGACTAATTATAAATTCGTCTTAATCTTCCTAAGGGGCCTCTGTAAAATACATGTCATATTTTGTATTTGATGAATTAAATGATTATGAGGATATAGACATCTATACTATTGTCTTGTTCATCTAACCATATGATTTTTTTGTCAAGACAATTTCTGAAGTTGAAGTTATTAGTCTTCCAAAAGTGTTTTCTAACATGATTTGCATTGTTTCGGTTCTCTTAAATCTTCCTAAGTGGCCTTAATAAAATTCCCGCCATATTTTGCAGGATTCTGATAAAGATAATATGAGACTATCAAGTTTTATCTTGTTGATGAGTGCATCTGAACATGGTCTCAGTTCCCCTAAAAAATGCTTGAAGAAAATGTTACAGGTCTTCCAAAATGAGGTTTCAGACTATTTTGAGAAATTTGTTGAAAATTGACTAAGTATTGAAAAAGTGGTCTCATTTGCCCTAGGAAAATGTTCGCCATATTTTGTAGGAAATTGATAAAAATAATATGAGACCATCAGGGTGTAGCTTGTTGATGTGTGCATCTTACCATGGTATTATTTCTGTTAAAAAGTTCTTGGAGACAAAGTTATAGGTCTTCCAAAGCATGGTTTCAAGCTATTTTTCACTAGTTCATGAAAATGCACATTTCCATAATGAAGAGATGCATTGGTGAAAAGGTTTTAATGAATGGACAAAATGATGAAAATACACAATGGTTCAAAGGCATAATGAAATAAGTATTTAAACAAGAGTTAGAAGTGGAAGAAACATCTCTTAGCAATCCATATCAATGTAACAACAAGAGAAGACAGAGACCAATATTCCAACATACCCGACCCCCCCCCCCCGGGGAAAAGTTTGGCACATGATCAAAATACCATGAAAACTCAAAATGATTCATTCCTACAAGGAGAGAAGGACTAGCAATATGAGGTTTGGTGAACGTTGGAGTCCCTAGGACCCACAAAGAAGTTGACAACGGAGCAGCATGGACTCCCCCTCTCAATGTTGATGAAGCGGTTGAAGGAAAATATGACATCATAGAAGTAGCACTCATAGTCAAAAGTGCTAAGTACTCTCTATGGGAAAAACCACCTGAATTATGTTTAGGCCTCTTGTAAAGAGGTTGTTGAGGATCAAAAGGTGGTAATCCTGGTAAGCGGTGGGAATGGAATGCATTTGAAACTTGATCCACAATGAATCCAAATAAGAATAATCAGATAACAATGATCCCTAAATAAAACTAGAGAACACAGAGCACACCCCTAAAGAACTAGGATAAATGCAAGTAATCAAGGAATAAGAATAAATGAGCTCCCGATGTGCAGTGGGTATGTATCACCTAGAAGAGCCCCGAGACTCCCATACACTACAAGTGGAGGTGCATGACTCATTATAGTGTCCATCGGATTCATCGCATAAATATATTGTGTTTTCTAACCCCTACCTATTGGGCACACCCATAGAATAACCTCTGCAAGTGCCCCTGTTGTACTTAGGAAAAGAACTAATGGCCACCTCAATATAATCAATTCTCAAGTAGATAGTTTCAGGGGAGATCCACCATATGGGAGGGGTAGCTAAGCACCAATATCGAAAGAACCAAAGGTAGCTCAAAATCCCCCAGATACGAATAGGATCCTAGAAATATATCCGGCGCTCATTAAAGGTAGCGAAGGGTTATCCCCAAAACCAATGTGTGAAATACCTTGTTATTGATTCCTGCTTAAGAGGAGCTTCCTGAGAACACCAATTATATCAATGATTTCTCCTCTCCCTAGTCAAACATCTAATTGTTTCCATTTTACAGCCTTGGAGAAGTTTACTCACACATTTCTATTCCAACACTCTAAAACATAAGCTTGTTGGTGCACCCTATAAAATAAAATAAAATAAAAATATTCAATTTTAAGTTAAGCGATCGTTTTAATGAGTTGTGCTTACTCCATGGATATTTGTCATGCAACTATTGATGTTATGATTCGACAAGAAAATTAAACATGCACACTTGAAAACATTCCCAAGTAATTGTTTTCCAAATGAAACAATGCTATGCCACTAAATGAAATGCATAAAAATGATCTCTTTCTCTTCCAATTCCATTGCAATCTTTCCTGTATGAGTCGTGGAGTAATTATGTTCCAAGAAAAACTAATACAAGTGTTGCTTTTAATTCAAGATGCAAGAATGCAAATAAAAATGCAAAGATGCAAATATTTTTGTATTTTCAAGATAAATACATGAAAATGAAAAATGGAATCTAAACTGTTAGCCCCTACAACAAGTACAAAAAAACAATCCCAACAAGACTATAAGAATCCATTATTCATGCACTAAAAGCAAAGCAAAAAGTGGAAAAAATGACAAGAACAACTTTCCTAAAAAACTAATAAAAAGGGAGTTTGCAGACATTATATAAGTAGTCAACAGACAATATAAGGACCCTAGAATACTCAGGAATGCTCACCACTCACCTAAAAATCACTCCAAGCAAGATATAAGGAAAAAATTGAAGTGTACATGACTAATCAAGGAACAACAACATATGTACGCGACTTGTTAAGGGACAACCCTCAGGTATACATGACTATCAACATTGTCACCCACGTGTATAAAGAAAAGAGGGGGGAAAAGCAAGTTTAAATCCAAATCAATTAAGGAAACTTCCAATCGATGATTGTACAAATAAAAGAGACCCAAATAATCAAAGAAATAGAGAGCAATTCAAGCAAAAATGCACCCAAAATCCCCAACAAAAATGAGAATTCCCCAGTGGAGTTGTTAATTCTGTTACAGAGAAGATATTCCTATGGCTTGGGGTGGACCATGGTGGGGTTCACTAGTGAGGTAATATCATATCACGCCCATTCATATTGGGCTTTTGAATAGTATTAAAAACCTCAAAAATATATTGCTTCGTATTAGGGGGTCGAGGGGGTTTTTTAATTTGACATAGTAATATAAATATTGGGGGTTATTTTATTTGGGTGGGATGAGGAATAACATTCAAATCATGGGATGCATTCATATATATAGCTTCTTCTTCATATATTGGCAAGATTCCCACAAAGATCTGTCTTCCCACCAAATCCTCTTATATCTCTCACGAGGTTGTGCCTTATCGAATCCTCTCAATTACCTATTCCTGGTGAATAAGAAGGAATTAAAAAATATTTTGGCTCAAACTATCAATAGCCATCCTCCCCTAGTATAGCTTACATCTGTTGAAAAGAGCCTCAATTATTGTAGACCTACATTAGAGGACAATGGTTGCAAAGAGATTCACTATTTTTTGGGACATAAAATTTTGGATTATGTCACTCCTTCGAAGGCTAATCTTGAATTTGTCTGCACTATTGAGAATCTACAAGATCTCAGTGGGAAATTGAAGGATGCATATAAATCCGTTGAAAGTTGCCTAGGTTAATGTCGATGATGGTCTTCGAGTAAGTTCAATGGTTCGAGTCTTCTTATATGAACCATGTGGGCATCATAGTTTTAAGAGATCCCATGGGATTAATTCATTTATTTGTGTATACAAACCTCGTATGCAGACAAGATGTTATGCAATTAAAGAGCATCGAGTTAATTCTTACTTTTTTTATTTCTTTTTTTATTTCATTATTTGGATTAATTTAATAATTTTGGTATTAAAAAATGATTGAAAGGATTTCGCACAACATTTGAACTAGGGTTTAAATTATAGTACCAATGTCCATCAAAATGCGTTCAATTGGATTTTAGTCAATTGTAAATAAAATGTCGTGGTGTGAAACATATACAACTCTCATCTTTTCTAAGCATTATCGCTGATACATGCACTGACTTTGGACTATTAGCCTTTTACATTCTTTGTTACATCGATCTCTTGATTGGATTTCCTTTGACGCATTTTTCCTTCCCCATTACTATTTTGTTTGGTCTTCTGTTATCCAACACTGCAAATTGATTAGTTTCCCTTGCAATCCTAATGAGATCATTATTATAATTATATATTATTTTATTTAGCATCATGTTTTCTTATACTAAGATGCATTAGGGATTCTATTTGTTACAACTTGATAATATGATATAAAAGGGGTATTAAAAGTGGGTTGATAAAAATGGATACCTAAATATCTGGTGAAACTAGGGGTTTTCTTAATTGAAAAAGCATATTGGGATGGGGTTTCAACAATACAATTTTAAGAGGTATTTTCCAATATTTAGTGAAATTGGGGATATTCTTTAATAACATTTGAATGGTCATGTTATGTAGCAAGTTCAATGAGTGAACCCCCCATGGGGTGGACCAAAATAGACAGGATGATACCATAAATCAACTCTAATCCCAAATATACAATATGAATGTAAAATTCTAACAACGAAAGTGAATGTCCATACCTCAACTGAAAGTTTAAATAAGTTTGTTGTTGAGATTTTGATCCAATGCTTACAACCTACAACTTGTCCTCAACCACAAATGTATCCAAGCATATAATACATTCATGAAATGTTATCACCTACTCTAGCATAATCCATTTTTAACATGTATGAGGAAAATATACCCATGGAAATAAATATAAAGTTTGCACATGAAATTGGACAAGAAAAGAGTATTTCTATTAATTTAAAACCGAAGTACAAAGTGACAACCTCTATCGACAACACATCGGAACTAAGAAACCAAGTTCCTCCACCACTTCAATCCTCCATGCAAAGGAAATCTCACAAAGATAATGGAGATCTTAAGAGATGAACATAAAGATTTTAGTAAACACAGATAAAGGGATGCAAACTCAAGCATGTTTCAACGGGGGGAAATTTCGCTATAGTTTCCTTACTATCAAAGTTTCTCCTCCTTCAGTGCTTCATAATGGCTCAATATATATCCCTCAAATGACAAATGGAGGGTCAAATCAAAACATTTTCCAACATATGGAAGGTCAAGGATTGTAACCACCGTGCCTTGGCATGGAAAATCCAAAATATTTTTAATTTTGAGCACAAAAACCCCGACTTACACGAGTTGTAATGGCGCAACATGCGTATACATGGGTCGCATAATTGTTGACCCATGTGTATCTTCAAAAATGTCTTTTTTAGGGTTCCAATGAAGCATCAAGAATATATTGAGCAAGGGGGACATAGTGAGTCTATGTAGGGACAAAACAAGTTATACAACTTGACGAGAACCCAACATTGTTCTCATTTTTTGAGGGGTCAATTTTAGTAGTTGTTTTTACCTCTGTTTTAAAAAGTGTGCATAGTGGTAGCACCATTTTTCATTTTGAGCCATTTTTTGCGATTTTGAAACTTATTGGTCATTAAAAAACTATAATTTTTATTTACAAATGAGTTTTTTTAATTTTACAAAAAAAAAAACTTAGTAGCTTGATATAATGAAAAAGTATACACTTTTTTGAATTTTTTAAGCATTTAGAAGCTAGTTAGAATATAAAATATATACATTTTCGAAGTTTTTTCTTTAAACATTTCTTTTAAATAATTCATATTTTTTCAATAAATTTATAAAAAAAATAAAGACATTTCAAACTATTTTTAATGTATTTTCAAATATTTTATATATAAGGGTGAATCCACGGACCTGGGTAACACATTTTGGCAAGTGCATCTTGCCAAAAACAAAAAAAGTACCTCGGTCGAGGGCTTGTTAAACCCTCGACCGAGGTTTTATAAAGCCCTCGACCGAGGTTTTGTTCAGCCCTTGATCGAGGTATTTATTAACCCTCGGTCGAGGTATTAAAACCTCAACCGAGGGTTAATAAATACCTCGACCAAGGTATTAACTCGGTCGAGGTATGGACCTCGGTTGAGGTACATACCTCGACCGAGGTGCCTCTGTCAAAAAAAATTATAAAAAGGGGCCGCGGGGGCCCCGACCATCTTTTTCAACATTTTGACAAGCGAATGCTTGACCGAGGAAGAGCGATGGAACGGCGACGGAGAGATTGGCACCCCAAAGCAACCCAAGCACCCCGAAGCAACCCAACCTCGTCACAATGTCGGAGCCAAGAGGTAACAGTTTAAATTGTTTTTCAATTTAAATGGAATTTAATTTTTTTTTTTATAAAATTATAAAATTTGTTTTAAAATTTGGTAAATGTATGTTTTTATAATTTTGTTTTCAAATTTAGTAAATGTATGTTTTTATAATTTTCATGTTTAAAATGTGTAC
>LPNX010128370.1:3881-15296 GCA_001517045.1 Pseudotsuga menziesii
ATTTTCACAAGTTATTTGTGTATATGAATTCCATATCTTGATATTTTTTGTGGATGGCCCCATTGTAAAGGGGAAAATGAAGTTAGTGCAGGTTTTTATAAGTGTGTAAGCATTTTTAAGAAAACACACTAAACATTGGTTAAAAAGGATGATAGTATATTGAAGCTCAAGGATAAGTTTATTTCCAAGTTTTAAAAGTTTTATAGTGAAGGACTTGGGGTTACCTAAAGGTTGTCAAGGGTTTAAGGGCCTATTGGATGAGTGAAGTAGTTTTCACTCTCCCACCAAGGTTCAATTCCCTTAAATGATGTTTAATGATAGAGAGATAAGTTTCCATAAAAAACTAAATATTTAATATTGCAAATAAAATATATTTTTAATGTATTTATTATTACAACTCTTGAAATCAAGTGATGGATTAGCAATGTCTATCTTTTCACCCATGAATTTTGAGTACCACAAAAAAAAACCTAAACCACTAGCATATAAGACCTAAGTTAAGAAACTTTAGTCCATGCAACAATTGAACCCACATTAATTATTGTTCACTATATATGGTTTCATAACTATTATAGTGAATTGAGTTGTTCCCATCTTTTCATGTTCTATGATTTGAATGTAATTTTATGAACCTCACTCTATTTTAATTTAAATTCATGGAAATATCTTATTATCTTATTTTTTTAGTTTTTTCTTTTTTAAATTTTTTTTAAATTTAATTTACCCATTTTGTTATTAGTTCTTTTATTGGTTAACGAGAAAGAATACATTTATATTTTTTAGAAATAGATTTATTACATGTCATGTTTTCTTTATTTCAATTATTATTTATCAACATACTAATTATTTTTTCTCCAATTATAACTTTAATATATTTGAACTCTATCTTAATTAAGTAAAATTTAACTTATAAAACAATAATACATAAATTGTGGTTTTCAATATCAACACTTATTATTAATTAATCTTAAAATCATTTTATGCATCGACAATTATATTTGATCTTTCATTAATACTTAGATGTGATAATTTTCTACAATAAAATTACCATATTAATAATTCAACAATGGTTATTTGTCCACTGTTAACTAATTACCGAGAGCATAACGTAGATGTGCTAGACACTATATTGAAAGGTACACGCCTCTCATCTAATGCATCGCATATTGGAGACGATGCTTGTGAAAATGCTTCTAGGATGTTCGACCTTGGAGTTGTAATATCACTCTGGAGTGGAGAAACAACAATCATAAAGTAAATACAAGGCTTTCGGGATTGGACTATAACCTTCGATATGTGTGGACTAAGAGAATTCGGTTCTTGATAGGAAAAAGGCTTCCAACATTGAAGTTGGTTTTGTATGCAATAAAATTATTGGACCTTAATCATGCCATTTATGGCAATTTAGGATGTTTCTTAAAAGGATTTCCATAGACTAGAATCATCTTAATGTGGTATTAATGGATGTAAAATAATTACCATGAAATCTTACACTGTAGAATTGATATAGTTAAAGATTGCTACATTCAAATGTGTGCAAAAAGAATATGAGTGTCTGCATTGATGTCAATTCCATCTTGAGGTGTATTGTAGATAATCATGCCTAATCCTCTTTCCAAACGAACTGCTTTGCCTTTCTCAATTCTTGAATTCATACCACTAATGCAGAGAACTATCTTTCCTTTAACTTTGCTAGGATCCAAACCTCCACAAAAGCAAAGTATTCTGCAACATTATTCTTATAATTTAATATGCAACATATCACAAGGAGATGCACTTTTTAAATGCTTGAAATGATATTTTTTTGTTGGTTGAGAAACCGCAACCCAGAGGCATCTAAGCCGTCAAAATCGCCCGAGGATTGCACCTGGTCTGGGCCACACCAACCCTTAACATGGCTGGATTTTTGGGTGTCTCCTCCCAACTAGCTCACCCCTAAGGGTTTTGAACACCGGTCGCTTTTCTAACGATACCCAGTCCTTAACCGAATGAGCTAGTAAAATTTGACTCATGCTTGAAATGATACTAACTTAAGTTTTTTTTTTTAATGTACACCTAGCCACTTAGTTTTGTGGAGATGGCTGGTTGTTAAACAAAGACCAAACATTAAACTAATTACCAAATAAACATTAAATTGATTAATATAAACATAAAACAAATACTATTTAATAATTAAAAAAGAACCATTATTGCTACTCCTTTCTTTAACCACCACTCAAGTAAAGCTGATTTAAAAATCTTAATCAAGATGCATTTAAGCATAACAATATACTACCACCATGAAATGGATCTTGGTTGTACACTTGTTACACTCAGGTTAATCTTGTTGATCCACTTAACGAAGCTCATAATATGAGATAATATCTAAATACCTATAAACTTAATTATCTAGCATACCCTAAAGTCTCATTTGAAACTCTAAAACATCCAATGATGATACTAGATGATACATTTTCTTTTATGGTAATGCGAACTCTATAGGCTTTGTCCCTCGCATAAAATACTTGACACACAAGTATGTGTGTCAATATTTGAATTTTATAATACAATGTGGGTAAGCTTTATGCCCAATATATTTTTATTATACGATGGGTAAGCTCAACTTTATGCACTTGTGAGAAATTATGTTTGCAAAATTCAAATTTTGCTTAGAACATTAGAATTTTGCTCAAAACATTGAAATGACAGGTTTTTTATCCTAAATCTTAGGAATACGCAAAGTTCTTTATGTCGTTTAAAGGAGCTTCCCAAGGGGGATAATGTTAATGGTTTAATGAAAATGATCAAATTTGTTGATTCCAAGGACACATAAATGGTTAGGGGTTTAATGTAAATGATCAATTTTTTTTATTTCAATGCCTTAAATATTAAAGATTAAAGAAATGAAGCAAATATACGATGGAACACACAATGGTCACACTAGTTCTACTCTAATTATTAAGAAGCAACATATATAGGACTACATAACAATAATACTATGGGCCAGAAAATACTATGGGTCACTAATCAAGGTAAGGTGATCAAATCAGCTACTCAACTAACTAACTAATTAATGTTACATTTGACGAGTGAGATTACATTCTTCAACATTAAATAGTTTAACAATTCACAAAAAAAATGCACTTGAAATTGATGGCCATGATGTATCATTTTTTTTAAATTTTTTATGAAGTTAGGGATAAAAAAGGTTAAATAAACATAATTTGTCCCATCAAATTATTTGTGAATAAGGAATTTTAAGAGCATCTTTGATGCATCACGGCGGGGGGGGGGGTTCAGTTAGCAGGCAATATCCTATCACGTCCATTCATATTGGGGGATAAACTATGATATGGAAATGGGAAAATACATTGCCCTGTATTAAGGGGCCAAGAGGGCTTAATTATGTTATATGGCAATACAAATATTTAGGGTATGTTTTATTACTTTTCGTGTAGAAGCAATGGAGGGGAGGCAATGGGAAAACTAGGGGACAAGGGCATGCGTTATTGAGTTTGATGGGCAAGGGATACTCAATCGAGATGTAGGATGGTTGATGGTAGTGCTCTACTAAATGGTTTTCATGTTGCTCGTGTGCTTGGTTGGTTAATGGATCTTCAAATTGTTAATGGATTTGAGGTAATGAAGGATTATGATTTCTATCTTTTATGTGATTGTTATCAATTAGAACTGTAGTTTAGTCACACATATTTAGTGTCTAGAAATCATATGTTTTTTTATTTTTTTCAATGTAGCTTTCCTCCCGAGTCCATTTGAATTTTTTTACTCTAGAAATTTCCTTTTGTGTGATCTCTAAAATCATCCCATCCACTAGTGAGCATCTAGGTTTGTGCATAGCAACCTGGTCCCTTTCTAATATTCCTAAATAAATCCTTATGCAATCCTTGGTTGACTCCATTCACCCATTGTATTAAACACTAGTCTCCAATTCCTTTATGACACTTATATTTTATAGAAACCAAAACCCTCTGTTTTTCTAAAGTTACTCTTCATTTTCACCATGTACTCCATTGTTAAACTCTAGTAATCCTCCCTTAGGGATTCCAATTAAAAGGATCTTTATAAATTGAAACTAAAACCTTTTGATTCAAAATGTATATAAATATATTATTGTCCTTCAAGTTCACTAAGTTTGACTAGCCAATGTCATATTGTAAATAAAAACCATTAAATAGATTTATGAAATTAAAATCAAACCTCTTTATTAAATTAACTTACAAACCTAAGATTTATTACCAATACTACAAGAATGGCTACCTTAATAAATTAAAATGTTAAATAAATATATGATAATATTTATCTATTTTTTAATAAAAATTATTTCATATTTTTTAAATAAAATTTTTAAAATATTAAATATTTTACAATTTAAATATTTTTTATAATTTTTTTAAACTAAAATATATAAGTATAAAAATCTAGATTAAAAAAACCATGTTAAGTTCTATAAAAATAAAAATAAAACTTGTTAAAATCTAATAACAAAAACCTAAAAATAAAAAAATCATAAAATAGTGTTTGATAGAATTGACTAGGGGATAACTGATGACTCACAACTTCCTTTTAATCTGGTAGCAGCTAGACACAATTGGCAATTGAGTACATTACATAACAAAATGAAGATTACATTTAATGTTAGGGAAGTAATGCTAGAGATTACTCTAGCATTACAAGGATGGATAAAAAACTACCTGGTCACCACCTATCAATGTACATTTTAACTTGAGGTTTTTGTATGAACAACCTCGGGATGAGGCCGAATAAGAGGCCAAATTTGTAATTGGTTGATATAAAGTAGCTTTCATTTTGATTAGTCCTTTCAAAGTTTTAGTCAAAATCTGAAATGAAGAACTTAGGATAATAGTTTGAAACTTGGTTTGATTTGTGTGTTAGCAAAATGAAATGTCGGCAAGGCCGTTCATAGAATCCCTACTAGCCGAGGGAAGGGACTAATAATAATAAACTTTATTTTACGTGCAATTAACCATCAACCAACCCAAATAAAAAGACCATGTGGACATTTAGTGTGTGAATCATCATTGGCAAAATATGAGTTGAGTAGAAATACTAATGCTTGGCTTGTCCGAATATGCTTACATGCTAAGCTTCGTGACAATGGAGTTGCTTATGAATAATATTCACGAGTAGAATTTTCACCATACTACATATCGAAAGACAAATTTTCTACTCTTCCTTCTGCAACCATGTGGACATTTAGTGTGTGAATCATCATTGGCAAAATATGAGTAGAAATACTAATGCTTGGCTTGTCCGAGTATGCTTACATGCTAAGCTTAATGACAGTGGAGTTGTCTTATGAATAATATTCACAAGTAGAATTTTCACCATACTACATATCGAAAGACAAATTTTCTACTCTTCCTTCTGCAACCAACCCGTTGGATACAAGTAAGTTCAGAAACTTTATTTTTGGTCATGAGGTCAAACCTTGGCCCTTTTGCCATTATGTAAGATAATAATAATAATAATAATCTATTTTTAAGGTCACCGCCAAACGAGACACCAAATTGGTGTATGAGACCCCCTTGTTTGTGGGACAAGGGACCCCCTCTGCGCAACGATTTAACTGCTAAAGTCTACAGAGGTGTACATACACTACCCCCCTCTGGATTTGAACCCGTGACCTCCTAAGAGGAAACACATGCTCTTAACCATTAGGCCCACTCATGCTGTACGGTTTAATAGAGAACAGAAACTCTTTTAGTTAAGCCTTTCAAGGTCTGTGACAGTCTAGATGAAGGTTTACATATGAGTTATAGTAGTTTACATAGACTACCTTCCATGTATTGTCAAATAAATTCATTCTCGTGAGTGCTCTTATGAATATATATTTTTTAAATCATGGTGATCTGAACGTTTCGGTAAGGTTTGGATTATTAATTATATATATATGTGTGTGTGTGTGCGCGCGCGTGTGCTTTTTGTGGATTATGAGCTTATAGGATCAGTATTACAAATGTTTTCCTTTGATACAATTGTTTTGGTTCTGGATAAGGTTACTATGTATGAAACCCTAGCAAATCCTCTGGTGTTTTCTCTCTACGAATATGCTTGGGCTGGAGCCCTAATCGATGTGACTTGGTCTTATTAAGATAAGATTTTAGCTTTGCTATAAAATTTCAAAACATGCCAAAAGAAAATGTGAAACATCAATCATACAACCAATTTAACATAATAAACACGAGCATTACCCTGCAAAAAAACCCAAAGGAAAAGGTTTGGAATTGAATGGCTATGCTCAGTCTATGATTTAGAATTCTCAACCATTGCAATGGTCCTTTGGATATATGGAACATCACATATTACAATCACAGGGCATTCTTATGAATTCCCTCTCTTCTCTGCCAAGGAACCCTTTTTCCATTACTATGCAAGATTTTATAGGCAATGATGGCTTGCTCGGAACAGCTAAGGGGATAGGCATCCTCGTGTGTTAAGCTACCCAACTAAATTCCTCTTCCTCTTTCTCTGTCTTTCGCTAGCCATGATCCCATTAGAGTTCCTTTTTAATTATTTTGCTTACATCGGCAATGCAGTGCTTTGGAGGCAAGTGTTAGTTTGTTGAACTAGTGTGGTTCCTTTCACACTGTCAACCCGTGGTTCTCTGCTATGCAATTTTCACACTAAAACCATGTTAACCTTAATCATTGGTACATAGAAATCCGTGGAATTAAAACACATAGAAAAAACAATATGTCAATTGAATCTTGAGATTTCCCATTTAATGAGATAGAAATTTGCAAAATCATTAAAGTGTCCATGAACGGAGTAGATGTTCAACGATGTTGGTGAAGTATAGCATGCCTTAAGAGTTTAAAATGGATGATGGCATCACTCTCCATATCTCATCATGCCTTATGGTGGTTATGACGTCAATACATTGTAATTCGATGCATCATAACAACCTTTACATGTGATTTGATGCACCATAATAATAAACTTCCAGGAGTGCCATGTTTTGTTTAATTCTCGGTTTCGAGAATGATCCAGGTATTTGAAAAAATATAAGGATTTATGAGCATCACAGGTCCACGCAGATTTTAATTCCATAAAGAAGCAATGATTGTTTGCAAATTCAAAACTTATGACTCTTGTAAGTTTAATGAGAGTTTTGAAGGGTTTAAAAGAATTCATTCTTTATTGTCCCTATGCTAAAGAACCCAACAATGAAACTCAATAATTGGTTCAGATAGAATCATATTCGATGTTCATGGTTTAAATGATGAGTCTAAAATCTATTTTGTTTTGTTAAAGATGCTCAATCATATTGTACTTTGGTGGGACTAACACTTCCAAATGCCAGATAAAGACAAACATCTTCTCATTACAAATTATGAATGCTTTATGTTGCACTTCCAAAGACCATATAAAGACAAACATCTTCCCATTACAAATTATGAATGATTTATGTTGTTGTTGAAGACATTGTTGTATCCTTGGGATGTGATCTAGCATGAAAAATTTAGTGGTAGTGTTTATGATAGAGGCAAGGCTAAAATGTATAGGGATACATTATTATTTTGTATTAACAAATCATTTATATGAGAATAATAGAACATCCATTTGGTATTATGCTTAAATTGATGAGGCTAGTACAAAATCCTTGTATTTTGAGGCATTTGGCAAGAAAACATTAACAAAGGTGTAAGAATCCTTTACATCTATAGTGGATGAACTCGAAAGAAATGAGTTATAAAAATAGAGGAGGTATGAAACATGCAAACAACACGTAAAAAAATGAGGGCAATTCGACATCACCTAAGCACTGTGAACATTCATAAAATAATGTGCACACAAAGTACAAGTTCTAGGAACTAACCCAAAACTATTTCCAAAGAAATTGAGGCAATAAATTCCTAATGCCCAAGAATGGTTGAGAAGGAGACACTAAAATGGAAGAAACTAAAGAAATGGCAAAGTCTAGTTCAATGGTAGCTCATGTAGTTATGTGACTCAAAGGTTGGTGAATGGAACATCAAAAAATGGGATGGAAGACAGAAGGGATATCATCTTCCAAATTACTTGCATGCATGAAATACTTTGGTTATCACTTTGTTTGATTCTAGTAGTCATGCTAGTCTCATTTTTTACTTAGTAAATGTCAGGGCTAAACACCTTTAAAAATCCATAACCCTATCCTTTGGGGTAGTTACATAAGGATGCTAAACTTCTAGCCACTTAAAAGTGAATTTAAAATTTCCATTTCTAAAAGATCAGTTGATGACTTTGAGTGTGATGTCATCCCTTCGGATTCTTATGAGATTGTGTTTAGGGGTCGTTATTTGTGGAATATACATGTTATTCTTGAGAAGAGAAAATACATATCAATCAGTTAAAGATGGGAATAATATCCTAATCAAAGTTAATCAAAACAAGGGGAATTATCTCTTTAGTATTTACTAATCAAGGTAAGAGGTTGATCAATGCCAACAAGAAGTTTGTGTTTCTAGTTATGCAATTAAAATCCAACAATTGACATCTACAAATTTTTTATGACAATTTTTGTGTCGAATAAAACCAACAGAATTATAGTCTATTGTTGAGGCTTCAAGAATTATTTTTGGAACCAAATGGATTGACCCCAAAGAGACCAATTGTGTTGTTGAACACAATGTTACCAAATCCTCTTTATTGGGTAGTGAAGGAATAAAGAAGACAATTCAAGAGATTTGGACCTAGGAACTATCATTAGAGGAATTTTAAGGTAAAAAATGAGTTTCAACGCAAAAAATGTACTATCAAAATTAACTTTATAAGAAACAATAGGATTCAAGGGTAAATAGTTTTGGAGGGAACAAATTTTTTTCTCTCATAACTTATGTCCTTGTAGGTTTACTCAAATTTCAAGTGTGAGTATTAATTGGAAGAAAAATTAAATTTTGCATCCAATGAGTACCCATTTGGAAAATATGATTTTATTTTATTTTATGTATTTTGTGTTTTTTTTCATATCAAGGATTTCTTAAAAGTATGACAAGTAGGTATTCATTAGATGCATAATTTAATTCTGCATCTAACAAGTGCCCACACTCAAAATTTGAGTAAACCTACAAGGAGATAAGTTGAAAGTATGAAAGAAAAAAATAGTATTTTTCCTTCCCTTAAAAAAATCGTAACACTTAATCTATTATTTTAACTATTATTTTGTTATTTTTCTTATGAGGCCCATTTAAGGCCTCAAAATTCCTCTAATGTAGGCTTAGTGTGTCAATTTATCTATTACATAATGTGCTAGCTCCCAAGAAAGTGTTCTTGGAGAATGTGTGTTGATCATTTCATACTTAAAAAGATCAATGTGAAGCACATATACCATTGACCAAGGATCAATGAGCTTTTGCACAAATGACAAGGGGATAACTAGTTTTCAAACATAGATCTCAAATCATGATATCAATAAGTAAGTATTATAGAGTAAGACACTTGGAATATTACTTTCAAGTTTAACACACACACACACACACACACACACACACACACACACACACACACACACATATATAACTGAAACAAGTATATTCGTTATACTAAAAGGGCAATGGAAACAACCAAAAATATACAAATACTTCCATAAAACAAAATTTCTCGTTATCCATCAGGGCATTACCTTGTAGCCTATTATCATCTTGAAGTATTGAAGCTATTACACTGTATATGACAATGACTTGACAACTATATATTCTAATGAACCGACCCAACAAAATAACACAAAAAAAACCATTACAACAAATGAGTTTAAAGCATATTGTGACCACTTTGGATTTCATGGAAGCCCCTATTGTATTATTTTCATGAGAACTAGATATTTCCACTACTGCATTAGTTGGCTATTGATCCAAACCTTCATCCATGGACCTTGAACCTACAAAATGGATGTTCCATGACTACCCACCGACCGACATTTCTTGATGTAGGTCCACATTTATGGATAGATTCTCTAGTTGGAATACCTACACACATATGTGCGCCCCTTCCAGGTCATTGAAACGTACCTCTAGGTGAGAGATGTGAGAGGTCACTTGCTCAATGGTGGCCATAACCCCTTCCATCTATGAATTCATTCGATGCATTATAATTTTCATCTCCCGAATGGTGGACTTGACCTCACCCAAGTTCATTCCCCAACTCAAATCCTTCAAAATTGCATCTTCAAACATTTTCATTGGCACTTTAAAAACAATCTCCAAAAATATTGCCCAGCTAGATCCACTGTCAAATTTCTTCAATAGAGCATGGGAATAGGAAAGTAGAGAACCAAACTAGATGAATAGAATACCTTCGCATTGCCATGACTCTATGCACAACAAAGTACATACATCTTTGACCACCAAAATAGATACCATAATATATTCCAGATAAACCCCATAGATAGCATGAGGAATACCAGAGAGCTCCATGTAATGGAGACGTGGAGACAAACAACCCATAGCGAGTGATTGTAAATAGGATTCTCTCATGTGGGAGAGTAAATTAGAGGGTTCCCTCACACGTGATGAGATGGGACACCACCAAATGTCACACATGTACATGATTAAGGTAATATTAAAACAAATCTTGAACCCATACTTAGTATCCCAGGGAGGCCATCAACGATGTTGATGACCCCCATTTTGAACAAGGATGCCTCATTCCAAATATGTGGCTTGATTTTCTAGCCCGTCATTCAAGGAGTTATGATGTCAATGAACATGCAAGAAATTTGGTTATCTAATCTTGCTCAAGATGTCCACAATTATGTATTGTAATCTCTCGATGATCATGTCATCTCTTCTTATCTTTTTGTTACCTGCAAGATAATGAGATGGGAGTCTCACACGAAAATTACTTTTTGTATGCCATGAGATGAATTGTTTTTTATCCCCATGAAAATTTCATATCTTTATGCTTGGTTATTTGTAGCCAATCCCATGCCACATTCAATAATCCCCTTACACCTACTGTCCCAAATGAGTATGTTATATAATAAAGTGTAATGTAGTATAATAATAATAAAAAATGTGTTTTATACAAGGAGGTCGATGGTATCGAGCAAATTTGGGTCATGACTGGGGAAGGAAAATCACAGTCTCACTCCTCCAAATAACTCAAACTCTATAAAAGGATGGATTTATATTTGGTTGATTTCTTATCGGACCCATAAAAGGGTCAAAATATTTGGGTTTCTCCAAATAAATGGGGCGATTCTGCATCCCTACCACAAGGGGCTGGAGAAGTTTAGATATTTGGCTTCTAACTTTATGGGCACCCAAAATTTAAGTTTGATCACAAAACCACCTTAGCATATGGTGCTATTACCGTGTAATGGAGGTGTCACCTCCTTTGTTAGTTTGTATGTAGGGTTGTTAGTTGTTGTGGGCATTCTATTGGTGGTTCCTATGCTAGGGAAAGTGGGTTGTT
>LPNX010128376.1:4269-14791 GCA_001517045.1 Pseudotsuga menziesii
TAAAGTGTCTGCAACTTTATTCTCTTTCCCTTTTATATGTGTTATTTCAAAATTATATTCTCTTAGAAATGACAACCACCTAACTTCTCTAGCATTCAGATTCTATTGATCAGTAAGAATCTTATTTCGATGAGGTAGTGTTGCCACATATTTAGCGTGTGTATGATGGAAGGAAGTTCTAGGTTATGAGTAATATGATTCTTCTTGCGTTCTTTTAACTTCCTAGTCTTGTAGGCCATGACATAGTTTTCTTGAATTAGTAACTTGCCTAAACCTTCCTTATATGTGTCGGTTCATACGACGAAATCCTTAAAAGGATCAAGAATTTTTAAGATAGGAGTTGTAGTTAACAAATGTTTTGATTTATTAAAAGTTTCAGTACATTTTTTGCTCCAATCAAATTTCTTACCTTTCTTCTATAATGAAGTTATGGGGCAGACTATATTAGAAAATAATTCAATGATTTTTTGGTAGTAGCCAGTAATCCCCATGAATGATCCTACATCGGTTACATTCTTTCAAACCAGACATGTTATGTGATAGCCTTAATCTTATCGGGGTTGATTGATATCCCATCCTTATACACCACGTGTCCTAGATACTAAATTTAGTCTTCACGAAAGTCGCACTTGCTAAAATTAGCAAACAAATGTTGTTCTCTTAACACTTATAAAATTATTCTTAGATGTTCTTCGTGTCCTTGTTTCTTCTTAGAGTAGATCAATATGTTGTCGATGAAAACAACTACTCATTTATCTAAGTATTTTCTCAAAATACTATTCATTAAACACCTAAAAAATTTAGGGGTGTTTGTTAACCCAAAGGGAATTATGAAAAACTCATAATGACTATATTTGGTTCTAAAACAAGTTTTAAATATGTCTTTGTCCTTGATCCATACTTGATGCTATCCAGATCTTAAATATATTTTGGAGAATTTGGTTGCTCCTCGAAACTAGTCGAATAGATCATCAATCCATGGCAAATGATATGGATTATTAATAATCATTTTGTTTAACTGTCAATAATGTTTACATAGTATTAAAGTACCATATTGTTTCTTTACAAATAATACCGGTGCTCCCTGAGGGGAAACACTCGGTCGAATGTATGTTGTATCAATTAATTCTTGTAATTGTGATTGAAGTTCAGTAACCTCTACTATATTCATCCTATAGGGAGATTTTGATGCTCGTACTGCCCCTAGTACCAAATCGATTGTAAATTATATATCCCTCTTTGAAGGTAGTCCGAAATATTCTTTCGAAAAAATGTTTCTAAAATATGCAAAACTTGGTACATTAGAGGAAATTTCAACTCAAAATGGGCCTTTTAACACTAATTTAAGTTCCATGTCATCATGCGTTAGCTAATGAAATTGATTTAAATTTGAAATACTGTATAGGTCTTAAACAAATTTTTAATATAAATTTGGGGATAGGTATCATAAAAAAACCAGTTTTTTGTTCATATTTTTTACATATCTTCGTGTTTTTTACTGAAATTTTGATCGGGAGAGCTCCCTAGATGCGAAATTAAATTCCACATCCAACGAGTACCCACTCGACATACTTTTGACAGACCCCACTACCAAAAAAATAAGAAATACCTGAAAAAATGTGATGATGACAACCAATACCCACTCAGCATACTTTTGATGGACCCCGCTACCCCAAAAACAAGAAATATCTGAAAAAATGTGATGATGGCATCATTATCACATTTTTTTAAGTATTTATTGTTTTTGGGGTAGCAGGGTCCATCAAAAGTATGCCGAGTGGCTACTCGTTGGATGCGGAATTTAATTTTGTATCCAACAAGCTCTCCCAAGGGTGAAATCATGAATCTAGGTGTCTATTTTGGCGAGGGGTTATGACAAAATTAGTGTTGTTCTTCCAAGTTTGTCAACTTCAAGCAAAGAAAAATTAGATTTTTATTGAGAATTTCATTTTGCCATAAAAACAAAAGTTGTAGAGAATTGTGTTAGCTTTCTATCGGTTATTTTTTAGGCTTTTTTTATTGGCATTTGATATGTAATTTTTGCAAGTGTTTGATAGTATGTTATTATTTAATGAAATTATGATAAATAGCCATGTTTTTAGACACCATTATTCAACTATTTTTCATTAAAAACAAAATATGTTATGATGATCTAGACATATTGTACTAAAGGTTGTTTATAAGTTTGTATCTAACAGCCGCATGCAATAATTATTAGAATTTTTTGAAGTGGACCAATATGAAAAACTAGCATAAAACTGACATGTTTAGTTTGACACAACATCTTTCCTAATTTCCAATTAAAAAAAAAAAAATGAAAGTACCCTTTCGAAGACAACACATCAATGTTGGGCACCATGATTTTTCCAAAGTTTTTTATCATGCCTTTAAGAAGTTATTGAATTTTCATTTCAATGAATTCTATTAAATTTTGAAGCAATCCACACACCTTCTATGAAATATAATAAATAAAATTAGTGGATCACACCAAATTCAAAAAAATTAGGATCTATAGAAAGTAGATTGAATTATGCTACTAATGGTATTATTTGTGAAGAGAAATTGTAACTATTTGATATGATCCGATCTATCCAAAATTGGAAGAAGAGTAAAAAATCAAATGAAATTCCATTTCTAAAAAAAACACAAGTTTTCAGTAGAACAAATATTTCGGCTGAAAGTTACTTTTAACGGATACCGTTAATTTTAAAATTAGAAAGTTAGAAAGTTAGTTCTTTCTAACTTTAAAGTTAACGATATTCGTTAAAAGTAAATTTCGACCAAACTATTTTTTTGGCCGAAAGTTAGTTCTATGTTTTCAGCCGAAAACATAAATTAGTTTGGCCCAAATATTATGGAATATGAAATCGAAAAAATTATTCGTACGGCCTAGACACCTAGATTCATGATTTCACCCCCAATCGAAATTTCAGTAAAATCACATGGATATATGTGGAAAATACGAATAAAAAAAGTAGTTTTTTTCTTTTCTTCCTCCAAAATTAATAAAATTATTTTATTATTTTAACTATAACTTTTATTATTTTTCTTAGGAGGCCCATTTGAGTTGAAATTTCCTCTAATGTATGTTTTATTTTAAGTCGATTAGCATTCTCTTTATCGTGCATTACAGAGACTACAAAAACTTTGCATCCTTTACGTAGAGACCTTTTCATTTGTAAGGAAGAGATCTCTCGTATGGTAACCTTTATAGGAATTCCTTTACAGTAATTTGATTACCATTATCATCTAAGCATGTGAAAATTTTATCATATCATTTTAACATAACTCTATGTTTCTATAACCAGTCCATTCCTATTAGCAAATCATAATACCAAGACCGTAAGATGATTAAGTCAACATCTGTATTCAATTCATTCATCATAATTTCACAGTTTTTCACATAACTAGTGACTTTCTAGTTTTGTGCCTGTGCTAGTTGCACCAACCAATAATTTTCAAACTTATCTTCGTGTAATTTACATAATTCTACAATCCTAGGTGATACATAACTAAAACTTGCACCTTGATCAATCATTATAGAAATGGGCTTGTCTTTTATGATACCTTCGATTTCGACCATTCATGTTTGATGATCTGCTTGTTGATTCTCCAATGATGCACTAATTATGGGCATGCTTCTCACCATATCCCCAACTGTAGCAGCTTCTTGGATTGAGTAAACATTATCAAAAGAATTGATTCTTATGAGGCAGTCTTCAAAGTAAAGTGGCTCACCACATTCCTAACATTTTAGTGGTTCTCTCTATGCAGTGTTTTTATTAAAGGTAGTTGATGGTTCTCTTTATTTTATAGCAAGATTCAGTGGTTTAAATATTTTATAGTTATTCCCTTGATATCTCAGGTAGTTATTCCAAGTGTTCCTATAGAACTTAGTATTTTTATTTATTTTTATTAAATTTGTCACGACTTTTATTTTTCCAGTTAGGTATGTTTTCTCTTTTATTCTTATTCTAATCATAACAAAAGTTTTCCTTTATCATTGCCTCTTCCAAATTTTTTTGATTGTCGTACTCAATCCTCTCTTTAAACCTAAGAGGTAAACAACTAAGAAAGTGCTGTATTTTTTGTTTTTTGTCAATGATATAAGGCACATAATGAAGTAACTAAAGGATTTACTCCATAGTTCTTTCATGGTCATAGCACCTAATTTTAATTCATAAAATTCTTTAGTTTTTTCTTTGTAATATTGCTCTGAGAGATATTTTTGTTTTAAATGTTTCTTGAAGGGTCTCCATGTTACATAACGTTATTTTATGCATTTTAATTTCTTTCTATCTTTCCACGAGATGTCTATTTTTCCTGGTAAGTTATAGATGGTCATTGTTTCCTTTAATTCATCAAAAAAGTTATAAATCTGGAAGTACTTCTTCATTCAAGATAACTAAGATTTATCTTCTTCTCTTTTCTCGATCTCTCTATGAAACATAGGGGGTTTGATCTTTTTTAATTCTCTTGAAATTTCTTCATAAGGTTTGTATTTTTTTATTTTGATTACTATCATTGCTTTCAGTAGAATCTTTATGTTCTTCAACATTCTGTATTTCCGATTATTCACTTCAAGATTTAGTCTTATGTTTGGAAAACTCTAGTTTCCTTCCCTTACATTTGTAAGGTGTAGGTTTTGCCATATTGAGTTCTCGTTCCCTTTTTTTTTTGTTTTTCATTACTTTCTAGTTTAGACAACATAATATTATTTAATCCTTCATGTGCTTTTAGAATACATCATTTATCTTCTTTAACCCATTTTATTTTTTTCCTTAGTTCCTTAAATGTTTGCTGTAATTCAGACGGGTTATTTTTCCTACTTTCATTTAGGTTTACCCATATTTCACCATCCCTTATGTTACCTTCTTCATTGTTTACTAGATTTCTAGGATACCATTCCTCTTCAGTAGGAATTTCCACATCTTCCATAATTTCCTACAATAAACAAGATTATTCTTCTCTTCTTATTTGTAAGAGAGCCAAACCATAACAAGATAAAGTTAGTTCTCTTTTTATGAGTTTTAGTGTCGGGATTCTTCACAAGTGTTGTAACTATGCTTTGATACTATTCTGTCACAAGCCTATAAAATCCATAAATAAATAAAAATTCATTTACTCTATTATTTCATTTATGTTGTCGTAACATAGAAATGTTGGTCCCAACATCTTAAATTTGTCGTCATAAGTAAATATGCGTGTAACATAAATTGCATTGGTTTTAATGTTTGCATGGATAGGTTAACCACATGTGGCATTGTAATCAGGTGATGATGACCTTGTCGAAAATCATGAAGATGATTTTTTCAGTACCTTTATGGTGAATTTAAAGTTTAGGTTGCTAAGGATATAAGCCCTAGAGATAAGGTTTAGTCCTAGCTTGTCCTCCACCATCTTATTACAAGTTGGAAAGGGGTGTAATAAAAATATTAGTAAATATTTATTATCTTGTATTGGAACCCTAGCGCATGTGATTGTTTAAAGTTTTGTGCAAAGAGTTTTGGAATATAGTGATAAACACCATAGTTGTGACCCTAATATCAGCATTATGCATCGTTATTGATCAGTTAGGATATGGCATTCACTAAAGTTTAAAGGGAGATACAAGAGTTTTTGAGCACATAAAATTTAAGTTCTGATGTGAAGGAATTAAATCTTCCCTGGCTATGAGTTGACAATGCAACCAATCTCATTCAATGGCAAGTTTAAATGCATGCAATTGTTGTCTGATAGGGATCTCAACCCTCCACTTGGCGTTATCTTCTCCAGGGGTTTAAACATGTTTTACTCTATCTACGACTTTTAATTCTGCATTTGTTTTTTCTATAACTATTCTATGGGAGAGAACTCGACCATTCATGGTTGCTTGTACCATCTTTCTTCCGTTCCTTGCATAGTGAGTTAATGATAGTTTTCTACTTGTTTCTGAGGTTTTCTTGAAGATGGTTATTAGTGAAATGGACGCCATTATGGCCTCGACCTATCTTGTTTGTCACGCTAAGACAAGGAATAGTTCCTTCTTAGAGATTTTGTGAAAGCTTACGACCTTCCATGCCTTTTCCATGAAAGAGATTTAAATTCTCTACAAGTTATTGGTCTTGGTTTTGTTACAAGTCTTAATAGAATAAAGGGAAACTATTTCAGCTCTAAAACAAAAGACTCTATTATCGTGCAAGCAGAGGAGAGATAAGGGGAAAATAGGAGGAGCTAACCCCTGGCCCTCTCTGTGTTTTTTTAGGGTAAGTTTTGAGCTCAAAGTTCCTTTTCTTGTTCAAAACAAAATCTAAGGATAATTATAACTTTCTTCTTCCATTATGCAAGTGGATTTTCGGTGGCTATACAAGCTTTCAATTGAATTCTAGCTTCAAGGTTCCATCATGTGCTTCGTTTCGTGAGGTAAGGTTTTTTACATTGTCATCCTTATGTAAAAATATATGTTGCAGGTTACCCTTACATATTTTTTTTAACCATGTATTAATACGGAATGTAGGTGGTTAACCTAGCACAATGAGTGTGGTGACATGGTCACCTCCTCTCAGGCCTCCTTCTTCCTTGCCAAAGGTGAGGAAATTCTTCCCATTCTTTTTCAAATTGAACGAATGCAGACTTAACTTTATTTATAGAAATCATACTAACATTTCTTAGTTTTTTTGATGTACATGTATCCCCAAGCATTTTTTTGCTCAATATGCACCAATGTATTCGTCGACAGTCACATGGTAAGGTTCAATTAAAACTAGTTTACAGTAGTTCCCCATTGAGTTCACAACCATCAAGTGGATAGGGATTTCGCCACTATTGCAAAGATAAGTTAAAATATATTATTTAACCCTGATGGGTTTGTACAAGATTAGGAAAAAAGGTTTCATAGCCTCTCATTTTTTTAGAGTATTAACATGCCATCCTTTTCAAATTTACATTTCATTTATTATTAACGATCGATGCAATTTAATGGGATTACAACCATGATATGTCTAGCAGTTGGAAACTTGTTGATAAAGTTAGAATGCTATTTTTAGATTCAATTGTGTTGAATAATCTTTTGGATAGAGCCATGTACCATGGGGTATGGATACCCATGAATAGAGACTGTGCTTTAAGTTGAATGAATGATATTGTTTTACAATGTAAATTCACTAGATATATTTGTTGTTTGACTTATTATTCATATATGTGAGTTGGACATTTATTACTTTTTTTTAAAGAGTCTAAGTTAGATTTAGTTCCCAAATGGATATGATTACCCGTATATTTGATTTTTACTAAGTTAATAACTCGATTTGGATATCCATGATGTAAGGGTTTCAGTGAAAAATCCTTTCGGATCTATTTATGATAAATTATATGTGACCATCAGCAATCTCTTTGTTTATTTTTTATACTCTTGTTTCATTACTCGAGTTATCCAATTCGTTGTTTACTTAATAATTCCTTTTGTAAAAATCATTGTTTAACTATAGGTAATATTGAAACATAGTTTTTGAATGTGAATAAGTTATAAGTAATATTGTCTAGAAACATAGATAAGGTCTGTATGAAAAGGCCCCCTAGGGAATATGATTAGTTGAAAATACATTTAAAATGTTTTCAAGAGAGCATATGCGAACATACTTTAAAATAATCCAATAGATATATAATACCTTCCTTTAGATTCTTAGTTAGGCTTAACATTAGATCCACTCTAATCCGAGTATGGAAGCCCAAACAAAGATTATTTGAAATATAACTATGATGAATTAATATGCGATTCTTTTACTAATAAAGAACAATTTTTAACAAATCATAACATGAAAACAAGAAAAGATTAGGAAAATAAGCATAGTATAATTTACCATAAAAATGTATTTAGGATTCATGCCTATACTCAATGCACTATGTCTTGCATTAACAGATCTATTCCCTATCCCTCTCTAGCCTTCTTCTTGCTTGCTTGATGGACATACTATTATATAGTATTTTTCCTAGGACTTAGTTATTTATGAGGTTCCTTCTCTTTAGCACTCCACAAGGAATATTTACCAATTTTTGGGGAAGATGCCTCGTGCATCACTTGACTTCTCACTCAACCACTTTTGTCACTTCTATTTTTCCCTTACGTGTTAGCAAACACTCTTTCAAAAAATACTTCAGTTTTGATTCCTCTTATTATTTTAAATTATTAAATAAAAAAAAATCCATTACATCTATTTTGACTTTCTTATCAGAATATTTTAGAAAATATAATATTAAAAAAATAATATTTTACAATTATTGGTTGTGTTACCTTGTAGACATCATTTAATAGAAGTGTAGAATAGGTCAAGGTTGTGTAGAAATAGATAAAGAATGCAGAAGACTTTGTAATTCATGTGCAAATCATTTTGACACTATGGGATAATATACCGAGCTTGCTTGCATCAAAGACCCTTTTTATATCTTCACGTAGTATAATATACATATATTGCTTTTGTGGAAGACCCTTCTTATATATTCATGTAGCAAAACATTTGTTGCACCATTAAAACTCTATGTTTACTCCATAGTTTACATCGAAATGATACTGCACAATTCCCTAAAGAGGGAGACTCAATGTTTACTCCATAGTTCACATCGAAGCGATATTGCACAATTCCTTAAAGAGGGATGCACATTGCCTTCTTATTTTTCGGCATTAGAAACTATCGATTATACTTTCAGTGCGTTTAGTTGACCTTCTTGTAAGGATAGTCACTTTATCTAAATACATTTATTCTTCTCATTCAATGAATGTTGTGTTGGAAATATTAATTAATAGTATATCTATGTCATGTTTAAGATGACTATGATAGAGTCTTTAACTGTTTAGCTTTTATGAGACTGTCTGACGAAATGAATAGTTCACGTCTGTCCAGATACAAAGTAATTGATTTTAATTTCTACTATTAATTTTCTAGATAGAAATTTATTGCGAGCTTTAATGTAAGTAGGTAGAAGAATTCTAGTCTCTCTATATGTAAAAGAAGGAGATTGTAAATCAATATGATAGTGAAGAACAAGATTGTGTGTGCAGAACAAGAACATAGTAAGAAGAAAGGGAGAAGAAGAAAAACTCTCAGAATAGTTGGAGAGATCAAGCTCGTGTGTTTGGAAAGTGTTGACAGATGAAGCTCTGTAAAAGGTGAAACATCTTATTTGTTATGTGGCAACAATATATATAATTACATAAGTTTATGGTTGAATGCATGTCTTATTTATACGGAACATATTTGTTGGGCCCTGGAATTGTCCATTTTTCCATCACTGATTGACATATATTTCATCCATTTTCTTCCCATCATCGCCCATTTAATATCATTTCATTTTTCATCCATTTGTTGTAACTATGCGTAAAACAGCATACTACTTCCATTGATGTTTTAAGTTGTTAATAATGATTTTTTTCCTTTATCTTTAATGAATTGAAGACTATTATGCATAATTTTTTTAATAATGGGTTGTGGAGTGATTTGTCATGTACAGGACGTTAACAGCTAGTTGTTACAGCCTTAATAAAAAATGCATGCCACATAAGAACACCTTGATTCATGTCTCGATTTGCAGGTAGATGGAAAATAATCTTGAAAATACGAGACATGGGTTTTCTGCGTAACAACCTCATGTACTTTTCACTCGATGAAATTGCCAAACAAAGCCATGGTTTGCGATATACAGGTAGTTCTTTGAGAGGGAATTTTCTAGATTTACTGTTGCGGTCGGTTCCAAATTTGTTAGCAGTTACGGCCGTGTTTCAGCTATTATAGATCACAAGTTGGGGGTTCATTTCCTCATTTCCATGAGATAATTTTAAGTATAAATATGTAATCAATCTCATTGAGAAGGGAGGAGAGAAAACAATGTTATGATGTAGGATTTGATCTAGATCTATTGTAGTCATTCCATTCTAATAATACATGCTGGCAGTTTCTTAATTCTGGAGTTGTAGACTTTCATTGTGGAGATCCAACTCTATTCAATGGAGGAAGGGCTCTCTTCCCTGAGCAAATGCTGGTAGTGTTGATTGTAGGTGTGTTACTGTTTATATTTGCTTATTATTTAGTTCATGCTTTCATTCATTAGATTTATCATAGTTGTTTTATTATTGAGTTCATGTTTTATTCATTAGATTTATCATAGTGTTCTCCTATTAATTCATTTTGATAGATCATTGGCCAACATAGCACGTATTTTAGATTCATGCAATTAGATATTGTTTCATAAGAATAGATTTTGTTTGAAGTTTGTTATATTCACAGTTTGGATTTACGAAGAGGATTAGGGTTTGTTTTCTTTTCAAGACGATGTGATCTAGTTTATGATGAGTTTTGATTTCATACCAATGGATAACAATGACAGGTAGAAATTGTGCTTGCATAGATCTTGCACGATAGTTTTGAAATAAAATAGTTTAGCAGGTTGATAATTTATGTTTAGCACTCTGCATGTTAAGGTTTAATTAACTGGCATATAGTGGGCCCAACACTTTGGCGTCGTTGCCGGGGAAGTTATTAATGGTGCAAAA
>LPNX010128386.1:0-13911 GCA_001517045.1 Pseudotsuga menziesii
GCATGCAAGTATTGGTGATCATGTGTTTCTAGTTCACTCTCCTAACTTGCATGATTGCTCACCAAACCCTAGTTGCACATCTCATACCTTGTCTTGACCCTAGTTGGAGCATGCAACTTGGTGACTCATGAAAGCGTAGTTGGTGCATGCAAGTATTGGTGATCATGTTTTTGTAGTTCACTCTCCTAACTTGCATGATTGCTCACCAAACCCTAGTTGGACATCTCATACCTTGTCTTGACCCTAATTGGAGCATGCAACTTGGTGACTCATGAAAGCCTAGTTGGTGCATGCAAGTATTGGTGATCATGTGTTTCTAGTTCACTCTCCTAACTTGCATGATTGCTCACCAAACCCTAGTTAGACAGCTCATACCTTGTCTTGACCCTAATTGGAGCATGTGCAACTTGGTGACTCATGAAAGACTAGTTGGTGCATGGAAGTATTGGTGATCATGTGTTTGTAGTTCACTCTCCTAACTTGCATGATTGCTCACCAAACCCTAGTTCCATCTCATACCTTGTCTTGAGCCTAATTGGAGCATGCAACTTGGTGACTCATGAAAGCCTAGTTGGTGCATGGAAGTATTGGTGATCATGTGTTTGTAGTTCACTCTCCTAACTTGCATGATTGCTCACCAAACCCTAGTTCCATCTCATACCTTGTCTTGAGCCTAATTGGAGAATGCAACTTGGTGACTCATGAAAGCCTAGTTGGTGCATGCAAGCATTGGTGATCATGTGTTTTTAGTTCAATCTCCTAACTTGCAACCTTGTCTTGAGCCTAATTGGAGCATGCAACTTGGTGACTCATGAAAGCCTAGTTGGTGCATGCAAGCATTGGTGATCATGTGTTTTTAGTTCAATCTCCTAACTTGCATGATTGCTCACCAAACCCTAGTTCCATATCATACCTTGTCTTGAGCCTAGTTGGAGCATGCAACTTGGTGACTCATGAAATCCTAGTTGGTGCATGCAAGTATTGGTGATCATGTGTTTCTAGTTCACTCTCCTAACTTGCATGATTGCTCACCAAACCCTAGTTGGACATCTCATACCTTGTCTTGACCCTAATTGGAGCATGCAACTTGGTGACTCATGAAAGCCTAGTTGGTGTGCATGCAAGTATTGGTGATCATGTGTTTCTAGTTCACTCTCCTAACTTGCATGATTACTCACCAAACCCTAGTGTTTGTGATCGGTCCACATTTGTAACCTCCTAGAATATTCTTTGCACTAAGTGTTTCCTTGTTGCTTGTTCTCCCATGACAGATGCACACCATTGGACTATAGATGCAACGTCTTGAAGGCGAGCACTTGTAAACTTCATCTCTTCCCTTCGAAGGGCAGTTTTAATGCATGCACCAGCACCATCGTGCTCTCCTTTTCCATGACCAGTTTCAAAGTAGTTCCATACATGTGGCACCTTGTATTTTATGTGCAACAAACACAACCATTCAAATACACGTGCATTCTTGAACTGTCCAACACAACCATCTGACCAAATGAAATGACGATAAAATGGTATATCCATAGCTATCACGTGATCATAGAATAATTTAAAGAAATTTTGCATGTAATGGATGTCATGGGTCCAGTTGTCACTTATGTAGAAGTGACTTTCTTTCAGTATCACACGTTTCTCTTCATTGCTATCTTGTCCATGTCGATACGTGATATGCACCATTATGCTCACCTGCTCTGAGTGATAGTATTGACTTTGAATTTCATTTTGTGGTTGTAGGGTGTAATTTTCCACAAATTCAACCACTGATAGTATTGTTCCGAGAGGGAAGGTGTCCCGACATATTCTGAATTGCTCATCTTGCCACCGTGCCATATCGACATGTTGACTGTACTGTTGGATCTTTCCACGAAAATCTGGAATAAAATCACATACTCTCACCTGGTACATGAATATTAATATGTCAATAAACCACATAAAAAAATGTGTACATGAATATTAATTTGTCAATATTCAAGAATTTACCTATGAAGTCACCAATTTAATCTTCCAGCTTTCTTTCCCATCATTTAGCTGATATGTCTCATACTGATAGTTCTGCTTCTCGACAATTGCATTCCCGAATGCTTGATCTTCACTTTCATGGATGCAATCAGACCATAAGGATAGCCCACCATAATTGTTGCAAGAACCGTCTACACATTGTTTTAAGTAATGTGTCTGGCCATCTTGCCTCAGACACATGATGCTATGGATGACATTGACGGTACTGTACTTGAGCATTCCTGCACATGGTTAGGATGCAAAAAATGATGTATATGTGCAAATGTATGGTAATATAGGTCAAACTCTATGTGGTATCTACAACAACAACTGTTCTGGATGGTATTGATTCTAACATACCAAGGGTTTCATTTTTCAAAAGATATTTGCCCGAGCCTTAGCTCTACGTGGGCAACTTTAAACATCTCGAACAATTGAGTTTGTGTCATGTCATGATAATGCTTAACATGAGGTTCATTGTGATGAGAACCCCTACAATGTTTTAACACATCCTTCATGTTAGAAGAAGGCCTAGTGTTATCATGCCAAAACGTTTGCACTAGGCCCTTCACTGCTTTGACTAACTTCATGTCTTTGCGGGGCAACCTACCACTAAATGCCCATAATGTTTCCATTTGTCCCTCTACATCAAGGTTGTCTCTTCTTACTGAATATTTTTTAAGTGTCTTTGGATGTAAAGGAACAATTTGTGATGTGCATTTAAGTAAACGACGTTGTCTTGTGGATCTACATACAATTGATTCAGCCAATACACGACGAGCCACATTACAGTATTTTGAACGAGTTTTTTTACCAATCGATGTGAATGCAACAGCAAGAGATTTAACAATGTGATTACTTGATTTGATATTCTTCATTGTTGTTATGCCTAAATTTCTTCTAACAATTGCCATATTTCTAGATTTAAGCAAAGCTAAAAACAGTTGGCATTTACCGGCTTCGGATTTGTTATCAAAATATTGTTTCATTATTTGAGAAGAATGACGAATTATAGTGCATTTAGCCACCTTACCTTCCATGGAAGTCAATCCACCCTTGTCCACTTGTATTCGTTTAGGAGTTCTCTTTCGTTTTGATGCAAAATTTCTTGCCGTTTGAAATGCTAGAGTGACGTTTACATCCACTACCAGCTCACAACTTCGATTAGGAGATTGAACCACCGAATATGGTGGTTGCTGAGTCACATTTACATCGGGAGTAACATAATTATTGAACTCTTCACAAGATTGTTTGTCTACTAATGGATGAATAATATCAACTTTCGTATAACCAACTTCTTTTAATGTTGCATTATCTTCCTTAGCCTCTACGTCATGCATCTATTGAGGGGGGATGGGAACTATTTGCTCATGTAATGAATGCCGATGATTTCTTGAATCTTCCCTTTTTTTTGTTTTTTATTTTCTACTTCTGCTGGTGTAAGCACCTTCCTTGTTGACTTTCGTCCTCTATTACGTACATTCCCCATTGAAATCCACCCAAACCTGTACAAAACTATGGAATTATGTAAGTAATGATAAAAAATTGCATGTTGAACAGTTTTCTGTGCACGGGTTCAGACGAATTATATCTTTTGATACGTTAAAGCTAGCCAACACGACGCCACCCTACATTTTCCATAAAACACATATCACATATGTGATATAACCCACCTCTGATATATCGCATATGCGATATTGAATTCCATCATTTTAATGAACGGGCAGGTTTTTACATGTTTTCCATAACGCATATGCGATATATCGCATATGCGATTTAGTGCATATGAGATATATCGCACATGCGATTTAGTGCTCAATAAAAATGTGCAATTTACATTTATCTAGATATGATGAGGATGAGGGTGATGAACATTGAGGGTGTCCATGAGCATGATGATGATGAGTATGAGGGTGAGGGTGTCAATGAGGATGAGGGTGAGGGTGTCGATGATGATGAGGATGAGGGTGTTGATGATGGTGAGGATGAGGCTGATGAACAATGATGATGAGGATGAGGATGATGATGACGATGATGACGATGATGATGATGACCATGATGATGATGATGAGGATGAGGGTGATGGCGATGATGAGGATGAGGGAGGATGATGATGATGATGATGAAAAGGATGGTGATGATGATGACGAGGATGGTGATGATGATGAGGATGATGGTGACAATGAAGATGATGGTGATGATGAGGAGGATGATGACTATGATGATGATGATGAGGATGAGGGTGATGATGATGATGATGATGATGATGATGATGATGATGATGATCATGATGATGATGATGAGGATGAGGGTGATGATGATGATGATGATGAGGATGAGGATTATGATGATGAGGATGAGGATTATGATGATGATGATGATGTTGAGGATGAGGGTGTCGATGAAGACGATGAGGATGAGGAGGATGATGATGATGATGATGCAGAGGAGGATGAGGGTGATGATGATGAGGAGGATGAGGGTGATGATGATGATGATGATGATGATGATGACGAGGATGGTGATGATGATGATGATGATGATGAAGAGGATGGTGATGATGATGAGGATGATGGTGACGATGAAGATGATGGTGAACAATGATGGTGATGATGATGAGGAGGATGATGATGAGGATGAGGGTGATGATGATGATGATGATGACCATGATGATGAGGATGAGGATGAGGGTGATGATGATGATGATGATGAGGATGAGGATTATGATGATGATGATGATGATGAGGATTCTGATGATGTTGAGGATGAGGGTGTTGATGAAGATGACGACGACGACGACGACGACGATGATGATGATGATGATGAGGATGTTGAAGATGAGGGTGTCAATGAAGACGACGACGACGACGACGACGACGATGATGATGATGAAGAGGATGAGGGTGATGATGAGGAGTATGATGACTATGATGATGATGATGAGGATGAGGGTGATGATGATGATGACCATGATGATGATGACGACGACGACGACGACGATGATGATGATGACCATGACGATGATGATGAGGATGAGGGTGATGAACAATGATGATGAGGATCGAGGTTGATGATGATGAGGATGAGGGTGATGATGATGATGATTATGAGGGTGACGATGAAGATGATGATGAGGATGATGGTGATGATGAGGGGGATGATGAATATGATGATGATGATGAGGGTGTCGATGAAGATGATGATGATGGTGAGGATGAGGGTGATGAACGATGTTGATGAGGGTGATGATGATGATGAGGATGAGGGTGACGATGAAGATGATGATGAGGATGATGGTGATGATGAGGAGGATGATGAATATGATGATGATGATGAGGATGAGGGTGTCGATGAAGATGATGATGATGGTGACGATGAGGGTGATGAACGATGCTGATGAGGATCGAGGTTGATGATGACGAGGATGAGGGTGATGATGATGATGATGATGAGGGTGACGATGAAGATGATGATGAACAATGATGGTGATGATGAGGAGGATGATGAATATGATGATGATGAGGATGAGGGGGATGATGATGATGAGGAGGATGGGGGTGATGAGGAGGAGGATGATGACGATGATGATGATGAGGATGAGGGGGATGATGATGATGAGGAGGATGAGGACTATGATGATGATGATGAGGATGAGGGTGATGATGATGATGAGGAGGATGGTGATGATGACCATGATGATGATGATGACGACCATGAGGATGAGAGTGATGATGATGATGATGATGATGATGATGAGGATGAGGATGAGGGTGATGAGGAGGAGGAGGAGGAGGATGAGGGTGATGATGATGATGATGAGGATGAGGATGATGACCATGATGAAGTTGATGTAGATGAGGGTGATGATGATGATGAGGATGAGGATGATGATGATGGTGATGAGGATGATGATGATGATGATGACCATGATGATGATGATGAGGATGAGGGTGATGATGATGATGAGGAAGATGAGGGTGATGATGATGATGAAGTTGACGATGATGATGATGACCACGATGAAGCTGATGAGGATGAGGGTGATGATGATGATGAGGAGGAGGAAGATGAGGGTGATGATGATGATGATGACCATGATGATGATGATGAGGATGAGGGTGATGATGATGATGATGAGGATGAGGGTGATGATGATGATGAGGTTGTTGATGATGATGATGAGGATGAGGATGAGGATGATGACGGTGATGATGATGATGATGATGAGGATGACCATGATGAAGCTGATGAGGATGAGGGTGATGACGATGATGATGATGAAAATGAGGATGATGGTGATGGTGATGAGGATGAGGGTGATAATGATGATGATGATGATGATGACCATGATGATGATGATTAGGATGAGGGTGATGATGATGATGATGAGGATGAGGGTGATGATGATGATGAGGATGACGATGATGATGATGATGATGATGATGAGGATGAGGGTGATGATGATGATGAGGTTGACAATGATGATGATGAGGATGAGGATGAGGATGATGACAGTGATGATGATGATGATGACCATGATGAAGCTGATGAGGATGAGGGTGATGATGATGATGATGATGATGAGGATGAGGATGAGGATGAGGATGATGATGATGATGAGTGTGATGATGATGATGATGATGAGGATGAGGATGAGGATGATGATGATGAGGATGAGGATGAGGGTGATGATGAGGGTGATGATGATGATGATGATGATGACGGTGATGATGACCATGATGATGCTGATGAGGATGAGGGTGATGATGATGATGATGATGAGGATGAGGATGATGAGGATGATGATGAGGATGAGGATGAGGGTGATGATGATGATGATGACGATGATGACCATGATGATGCTGATGAGGATGATGGTGATGATGATGATGATGATGATGAGGATGATGATGCTGATGCTGATGATGATGATGATGATGATGATGATGACCATGATGATGCTAATGAGGATAAGGGTGATGATGATGATGATGATGATGAGGATGAGAGTGATGATGATGATGATGATGAGGATGAGAGTGATGATGATGATGAGGATGAGGGTGACGATGAAGCTGATGAGGATGAGGGTGATGATGATGATGATGAAGCTGATGAGGGTGATGGTGATGATGATGAGGAGGAGGAGGAGGAGGATGATGACTATGATGATGATGATGAGGATGAGGATGAGGGTGATTATGATGATGATGAGGATGAGGGTGGTGATGATGATGAGGATGAGGATGAGGGTGATTATGATGATGATGAGGATGAGGGTGGTGATGATGATGAGGATGAGGGTGATGAACAATGATGCGTTAGGAAAAAAAAAATTAGCTAAAACAAAACACATATGCGTTATAGCTTTATCATATCGCATATGCGTCATATCGCATATGTGATATGAATAAGCTATAATGCATATGCGTTATATCTTATTCATATCGCATATGCAATATGAATAAGCTATAACGGATATGCGATATAGCTTATTCATATCGCATATGTGTTATATCGCATCTGTGATATGAATAAGCTATATCGCATATGCATTATCTTAAAATTTAAATAATTGGTGGGATTAATGTTTGGCATTAGGTTTGGAAGCAACTTCGAAATACCGAACCTATTGGCTAGGACAAATCAACCAGGGCTATTGCTTGTCTTTTAGAACTCTATAAATATGCTCAGTTTATATGGCGTGTTTTGATATGACATACACAATATTTTTTTATGAAAATGTAGGATATTGTAGAGTACGAAATGACGATTCTGAATATGTAATTTTTTCCTTCAAAACTATGTTTTATTTATTTATAATTATTTTTCTAAATGACACACGTCAGTTTTAAAAAATACATACATCGATTGTTTGTTATATAACTTTTGATTTCCATCACCATTTACCAAAAAAACTATATGGTGCACTAGACAAGATCAAGATCTACGATCTTATATTTAGAAATCAAGGATTTCATTAATTTTTGCCCCTAAAGTGTTGCACCCACACATAAGGTTTTAATTTCAAGCTTTTCTAACTTCAATAATTAATAATAAAAAAAATCATTCATGAAAAATTCTGAATAAATAGTGTTGCACTAGGCCCATATGTCCTTTATATGTCTAAAAGATTATATCCCAAATGGACATCATTTACCTCATATATTGTTGCACCCACACAAACATATATGTTAAGATGTGCTGAAAATTTGAAAACCCACTTTCACGGAAACTAAGTTTATAATAATTTACACAAATTTTCTCTGCATAAATGCTATATATTATGAAATTTGATTCAATTACCTATCTTTTATATTTTTACTTCATCTTCAAATAAGTTAGGGAAGTACCCCTAATTGTCACCCAAAGTCAGAGTTTCCCATTTATTCCAGTATTATGTGGCATCTAAAGTGTCTTTAAAGGAGCCCATGATTGTGCATCATCCCCATTCACTTGGAAGATGTTACTTAAGTGATATATTTCAGGGTCTAGGTGGTCCTCATCCAAAATTCTGATGGCTCTAGTTATTAGTGTGTTTAACACCCCTATCTTCTGTGTAGGTAGATGGTGTGAGTCCGCATGTAGGTACCTATCAGTATGGGTCTTCTTTTTGTAAACCTAATGACCTAGGGCCTCACCATTCTTTTTGTGATGAGAACATCCAAGAATGGGATTTTGTTGTCCTCTTCTACCTCCATGGTGAACTTGATATGATCTGATTTGCTGTTCATATGTCCCAAAAACTCCTCCAAGCTTTCTTTCCCATGCGGCCAGTTTATGTTCGTATCATCCACAAACCTCTTCCACCATTTTGGTTTTAAAGGGAAGGACCCAATAGTATATTTCTCAAAAGCTTCCATATACAGGTTAGCAACTACTGGGGAAAGAGGGGATGCCATAGCAATACCCTCAACTTGTTCATATAATACACCTTTAAAGCTAAAGAAAGTAGATTTTAGGCAAATTCTAACTAGTTTTTCTTTTTCTTCATTGGTTATCTCCCTGACCACTACAAGAGCTTCATCCACTGGAATATTTGTAAAAAGGGACACTACATCAAAGCTGGCTAGAATATCCCTCTCTTCTACCTTAAAATCTTTCATTTCTTTTACCATGTGTGTAGAATCTTTGATGTAAGAGGGGGTTTGACCTACCAAGGCTTTTAACTTTTTTGCAAGAAACTTGGCTAAATAGTAAGTAGGGGATCCTATAGTGTTCACTATGGATCTAATAGGAACACCTTCCTTGTAAATCTTGGGTAAACCATAAATTCGAGGAACCGATGTATCCTTCGGGATTAATTTCTTCTTGGTGTTCTCGTCAAGAGAGGATTTTTTAATGGTTTTTGTAACCTTAGTTAGAATCTTCTTTATGGGATCCTTATCTAGCCTTTTGTAACTTCCAATTGTTGATAAATGCTCAAGCATTTTTTATCATAATCTTCTCTATCCAAAATGACCGTAGCATTCCCTTTATCCGCTTTTAGCACAATAATATTTTCATTATTGCTCAAGCTTCTTAATGCCATCCTCTCACCCGGCGATATATTGGTCTTGGGCGGCCTTGCTTTTCTAATGGGTACTGCACACTCTTGCCTAGCTTCCTCAGTTTGGGTTTTCGACATAGCATCTTCTACCCTACAAATTAAATCTTCTAGCGGCAGTTTTTTGGGAGCAACAACAAATTTCAGCCCACGTTCAAGCACCTTGGTTTGTTCCTCACTCAACGCGAATCCAGAAAGGTTGATGATGCATGACTTCATTCTTCCATTCAGCTCGTTGTCTGGTTTTTGAGTTTTCAACAATCTGCCCAGTTTTCGTTTGCATTTAAAATTCAGATTCGTGGCTAGTTTCTCACTTCTTTCCACGGAGGCAGCCTCTACGCGCGCCCAAATGTCAGGACGCAAACTGTTCGCAAGGTACAAATGCAGTTTGTAGAGGGTTTCTGAGATAGAGTCAATGTCCCTACGTGTTCGATGAATTTCTGAACAAATCAATGCTGCACTAGCCTCTTCAAAGATTCAGTGGTTTCTATTCATTAGGGTGTGTTTTATTATTGCGAATTTTAGAATGATGTGCTTATCTTGGTAATTTTTAAGAAAATTTAAGTTTGCTATTTTCTTCACCAATTTGCCTCGTAACTTCTCAAAGGACTTCAAGTTGTTCAGCGCATCCCTTCCATGGAGGGATTGAATTAAGTTGTTCATGATTCTACGCAGTAAATATTGAAGAAAAGAGGAAGACTGCGTTGGCTGAATTTTGTTCTCGACGTTTCGAGCCACATAGTAGGGCTCATCATCAAGAGGAAGTCTCTTACGGTTAAATTAGTTCTGGAAAATAGCTTATTAATAAGTGTAAAAGTTTTTAGGTTTTATTTATATCTTTTAAGCCGACTTATTTAGCCCTAAATTTTTTTATTATAATAATTTTTTTAAAGAATTAGTTAAAAAGTTTTTTGTTATTCTTTTTATTTAAAATTTTTATTAAGAAAAATTAATAATTTTTTTTAAACTTTTAATACCTAAATTAATTTTTAACTCTAAATTTAGTTTTAGTAATTTATCTATAATAATTATTTAAAAATATTTTCATAATTTAATTTTTTAATTTTTAAAGTAACTCTTTAATAACCTAAAAAGTTACTTTTTTTTTTGTTCAGACTAGATTATTAAAATTCTTTCAAAGTATTAAGCAAAGTTTTATTTAAAGTTTTTTTATATAATTTTTATTAGATTTTTCTTATTTTTTAAAAACTTTTTAAATTTTTATTATAATTAACATAAGAGTTTTTTTAGTTTAATAATTTTTTATTTTTTATTTTTTACTTTTTATAATCTAGATAGTCTAATATTTTTTTTTATTATTAATTTAATAATTGGAGTCCTTTGTTTTTTGTGTATTAGTGTCTTTGAGATGGCGGATAATAGGGCGCCAACACTCATTGAGTTTAAGGCCATCATCCCTATTTAAGTTTAGGGGAAATTTTTCTATCTCTATAGCCTCCCTGATTTTCCGCCTTTTGTAATGTTCTTCTCTAGTGATAAGTTTAGTTTCTTCAATGCGTATGTGGTGGTGTGAGTGATGAGTGGTGGCGTGAGTGATGAACGTGTTTAGCAGAAGCTGATTTTTGGTGGCGATCGTGCATGCTGTCAGCACAATGTTCCTTGAGCCTCACCTGGACAAAGCATCCAGTTTCCCCAATATAGGGGATCTCACATGAGCAAGGAACACTGTAAACACCTTTCTATTTTAATGGTTCTACTGGGTCTTTAGAGGTATCTAGCATTCTACTTATCGAGTTTGGAGGGGAAAAAGTGACACCAATGTTCTTTTTACGAAGAATCCTAGCTATAACATCGTTTGTGTCAAAGTTATATTTTCCATTGAATCTCCTTTCGATTCTGTATCACAAAATTGAATTGTAATTTGTAAATAAGGTTAAACCATGTAAAGTGTGCTCTTAAATTTTAGAAAAAGCACAACCTTCAACAAAGTAATATAGCTGAAAAAATTTAAAACATTATGGCAATAGTTTTGTTCGCAAAGAAACATTGTTCCCCACCATCTAATGCACACTATGAAAATAGACTTTACATATAAATGACACAAAAAATATATATGAAGAACTAATAATTTTAGATTCAAGTAGTATGAGAGAAAAACATATATCAGCTCATATAAAACTACCAAATGCTTGGAACATATGAAACATGGAAATATCCTTATGAAAAAGGAACATGCATGCTCTTTGATGTTTTCCATGCATTCAGTTCAAGAAATCGAAGCATGTCACATGAGTGTAAGGATTGTTGGAGGGAATGACATTGTAAGAGGAATGCATGGGTTGATGTGAAGGAAAAATCTTTGGTACATAGTCAATAAAGAGACAAGTAGCTTGAAAACCTAATATCTACTTGATTGAGAAATATATTCACTACGAATGAGACAATGGTTATGATTGTTAGGTGTTCTTGGAGAGATACATGAATGATATGGAATCGTATGATTTCCTACCAACTTCTCATTTATTTTCATTGTGCCTTGAGTTAACAAACAATCTTACGATATAATCTTATTTCAAAAACCTTATAGAGTAAGACGTGTATATTATAGGGGTTTCCTGATTTCAAAACCTTATTATTTGAATATAATTGTTAAATGATGCATGAAGACCATATAATCACTAGTACATAATGAGAGACAAGTGACAGAAAAATGATCAAAATCTGTATATAAATGACCACTTTTGATTGGCGATCACTATGGCTAATTTTCGGTCTCTTATCGCGCGACAAAAAATGTGGTCATATTTTGTTTGGTCATTTATAGCTTGTCGTATGGTCATTAATTTGGTCATATATTTGGTCATTAATATGGTTATATCTTTGGTCATTAATTGGGTTACATATTTAGTCATTAATTGTCATAATTAATGACCAAATATACGTCCAAATTAATGACAAAAAATAGGACCAAATTAATGTTGGAATATCAAGCAATACTGAGAAGGGGGGGTGAATAAGTATTAATCAATCTATTTAAATTTTTATCACTTAAAACAAAATCAATAATAAAACATAATACACAATATTATCGTGGAAGCCCAATTGGGAAAACCACCAACTCTTTCTAAACTGCAAAATTATATTTACAAATAGATTATGCTTGCTACTATAGACAAGGATGCTACATCACCCTATTTAAAAGAAACTACTGGAACTAGGATATGACCCCCTATTTTATCAGCTACTATTGAAAAGATGCTACAACACCCTATTTATCAACTACCACTGAAAGGAGGTTCAAAACACCCTTGCAGGCTAGTTGCTTGTCCTAGCACCTCCCAACCGCCCTTATATGATCATTTGATCTCTGAATTCTGCACCAATTGAATGTACATAGACACTTATTTAAAAGTTTAAAGTGTTGTTTATATACCCTCAAACATATTTCTTCAACTAACAATCACATATCTTCATCGTGACTCTTCACTAATTCGAAATTACTTCTTTGTTTGTCATTTTTTTTTAACTCTGTTTAATTTATTAGTCGTGACATTTCGTAGTTGCATTTCCGCGACAATCTCTCTGCAATAGACCTTTCCGCATTTTAACTTCCACAATTAACTTCTCGAAATTATGAATTCGGACAATTTTCTTTTCACAATTACCTTTCCGCAATTTCCTTCCTGCAACGAGCTTTTCTCAATTAGCTTTCTGAACCGACATTTCCATAATTTGCAGGAACTCATTCCTTCCATAATTGCAGTTAGCAGATTGCGGATGTGCATTTAGACTTTTCTCAGAAATTGCTTCCGCAATTGCCTTTTCGCAACTACCATTCTGCAATGACCTTTCTGCAATCGAAAAAATCTTTCCTTCTGCAATAGCAGATTGCGGATTGCGAGTATGCATTTCGACTTCTCTCAAAATTGCTTATGCAAGTACCTTTCCACAACGACTGTGAACCTTCGATCGCTTTGCAGAATCCTCCTCGTCTATTGATCAGTTATCAAACACAGAACTTCAATTTGACACTCTGGAATGTTATCTTTCACGCACCTTTACTTTGCAGATCCTTTTCCTGTCATCGATCTATTCTCTCGATACAATCTGAGCCATCCAACCTCTGCTAAATAAGTTGATCGTAACTCCATGATTCTGCATTGATTGATCTCCACGATTATACGTTAGGATCGACTTTGTCAGACTTGATTCTCTCGTTGGATCCCCTCATGTGTCATTCCATCCTCATCACATATGCCATCGCTTTCCCTGTGTTGATGTATATGTAACTTCAGAATGTATTCTTCTATGTATTGTAACCCGATGTTTATTCCAGGATGTTTCTATTATGTATTTGAGTCATGTGGTCATGCCCCGATGTTCCGATCGGGAGGATT
>LPNX010128396.1:7470-48024 GCA_001517045.1 Pseudotsuga menziesii
GAAAAAATATGCACATCACACTGCATTTTATGTAGATCATGCTCATATATATATTTTTTTAAATTATTAATGAAAGATTGAATTACTCTACGTGGACACGAGCCACTTATTAGCTTCTTCAAATTTTTAAGGTCACACAGTTCATTAAATGCAAAAATTCACACATTAAATGACATTGGAATATTTAAAAAAAAATACCACTATGAAGCCAACATAATATTCTACAATTTGCTTTTTTACTGCAAGTCAAAATTCACATGGCATATATGCGTTTTGAGGGCTTCTATCTAGCACATGAGTAAAAAATCAGGTTTTCATCGCCAAATTTGGCCAAAAAGTGTTACCCATCTTCATGGAATCACCCTAGGAGGAACATGAACTGAGAAATAACAATAAGCACCCAACGACAAGTCCTGAGATGCAAATACTACTCTTTTACATGCAAGGAGTATCCTTTCCCAATGCTACTGTAACTGGAATTTTTCTTGTACTTGATCTCAGGTCCGCAATTTGCAGTTAGCAGACCACCTTAGCTCCTTGGTAAGCAACCACATTCTAAGTTGCTAGCCCGGTAGCAAACCCACTACTGTGCCTACTCTTTTCCCTGGAAATAAAAGGAGATCATTGGAAGGAAATCCCATAAGGATGCATTTGCTATAAACATGGGTGGTCAACAGATAGTAACAAAGGCGGTGGGTGGTAGCTCTACATGGCATGGAGAAATAACAAAGGAAAATATGTAGTGATAGTGAAAAAGGCGTTGGGTGATGGCATTGCATGGCATGGAGAATGAGGTCATAGCTATCAACGTATTTAATTCATTAAGTAAATAAACAAGGTGTAAACAAGATAGCCAAAAACATAGGATAAAAAATCACTTAGGAGACAATAACGCTTTGAAGTGAACGACCAATCATATGATCGATAAATTAATTTTAAAATGTTATGAAAATAGACAAATTAAGCCTACAATGTAAAATTATTTGCAAAAGTTTATGGTCAAAGGAAAACTAATATGTAGGTGACTACATATCGAATACAATATACTTGGCCTTCGACATGTATAATAAGGGATAACTTAATAAGATAGGCATGAAAAAATAACTTTTCGAGTAAGCCATGCCATATTCATGCCATCATCAAGGGTTAATTTGAAAAATTAGGGTATGGCATGTGTATAGATGATGTTAGTGTTAGATAGATGGAAAGTGAAATCATGTATAGGTGGAACAACATCAAGTGGACATGTGAAATAGCTATGTTAAGGAAAATATGACATTTTGAGGTGTTTTATAAGATTGTGCATAAATTCCTTATAGGTATGTGTATCTCTCAATTCATTGTATTTTACATGTTTGTTGGGTACAAGGAGTAGATCCTTGGGTAGAGAAGAAGTGATAGTGAAAGTATTTGGATGTTCCGAATATTTGAAAAAAAAATCATAACTATTAGAAGTGTGAAAAAGGCATATGATGGACATGATAGTAATGATATCAACATTTCAAATAACATGAAATAGCCCATTTATAAGTGTGAATCCTTGCATGTGCTTCCAGCACATCGATGCATCAACCAAGGAGAAACAACCTTATGGGGTATGCACAGGGTAATGTGAGCTACTTAAGAATGAGATGGATGTGCCAAAAGTGTTGTGTGATGGCCTTAAAGTATGCCACATCATCATTAAGATTCAATCAAAAGAAAATTAAAAGAACACATGGATTAGTGAGGTTAGTGCAACACATGGAACATTTCAAGGATAACACATGGTATGTAGATGTTGAGCCTCATAAAATTTTGGTCAACTGGTTTGCAAGTTTCCTTTAGAGTATCTTATATTATTTTCTCTTCATTGAAGCATATTTTATAATATTGCAAGCCTATATGATAGCACAAATCCATATAGGCCATATTTCCTGATCATTTGATCCCCATCCCATCCCTAAATCACATTTGAATATGGTATTGAGTTTGAAACACAATTGGATGTGAAGACTCCTAGCATAATTCTCCACTAATTCATCAACATCCAATGTTCTACCCAAAATTAAGATGAATACAAATTTTGAGGCTAAGTATTCCTTGAATGCATCCACAAAGGTAAACATTGATCCACCATCTTACTAGGAATCCAAAGGTAGTGGGATGCACAACACATGGAAATCCTTCACTAGATAAGTTATCCAAGAAAGCAGATGATGTGCCTCATTACTGGCACCATATGTGTCATCCCCTTGTTGTAGAGGTTACATGACACCATCCAAGTGAATAGTGTGGTGGTCTCTAATTGGTCATGGTTTGTAAGGATGACAAGTGTAATTAGTTGGCCCCTTTCTACACATTTAACCTTAAAATCCAACGAAAACTTGGGCTTTTGAAGGACATAGTTAAATCGTCTTAATGATAAAAGTAAAAAAAATCCTCACACTTAGCTTTATGGGATTTGTCCTAAGTCTCGCTAACCTTACAACTCTAACATTACAATATCCCTTACCACCAAGCTCCCTTGATATTTCTACCAAGAAAGATAGATCAGCATTCCCTTGCATCCATTTTCTCATGCCTCCTTGACTAGTTTAAACCTCCACTACCATGGTGTTGAGTGACTTACTTATAGGAGATGCATAGAACACTCCATCTACAAAGATCCCTGGAAATTCAACCTCATTTTCATCAACACTTTCTACGAATTTCCATGTATGTCCAGTCAAGTGTTCAAATTTTAATGAGACTATACATAGAGCAGAAGAACAACTTCCGTCCTCCATTGGTTTTGGTGAAACAAAATATATTTGCATGGTTCTATCCTATGTTACAACTAAATATTCTGATTTACAATAATCAACTTTCAAATCAGGGAAACTGGATAAACCACCTTGTGAATCCCTCCTTCATATGATGGTAATTGTATCTACTTAAACTTTGAACTATTATGAATATGTTTTGAATACTCGTCCTTGGAACACAATGATTTTGTTCTTTTTTGTGTTGAAATCGCAACAACTAAGGCTCCTCGGAAATATCTTCTTCAAAACCATAAAAACACAAGAGACATCTTGGTGAATCTAACACTGTATTTACTCATAAATATGTAACATGGAGATATGAAATGTCTTCAACTATGATTATCATATGCTAGCCCCTAATTAGGTTTCTATTTTCATCCCCCAGCAAGTCATTCAAACTCCTAAAGGAAAACATATTCAATCCCTCAACCAGGATGCTCTATGCAAAGGAGAGTAAGAACATGGAGGGCATGCAAACATTGACGTGTTTGAATTGCCACTAGTAACGCCACATTAAACCACTCCATAGACAAGACACTGACAACCTCAGCTTCCTTGAATCCAACTTTCAATTTTTCAATGAAACCATGTCCAAGACTTCCATCGATAGTCTTGTCAATGAGTGAATATCTTGGACATGGTTAGGGTATGGACGGTCTAGCCACAATGTGTTCTTTTCAATAAAATGTTTACATTTTTTAAGAAAATGATTCAAACTACCAAATTTGACTAGTGGATTGTAAAATTCTAGCCAAGAAATTTTTACGTTCATAGGTTGAAACATAATTACCTTACTAGGCATAGGACTGGTGGAACATGGATTCTATAGGTGAGTTGTCAAATTCACAAATGTCCATCATCATTCAAAGTGATGGTGACATGGAAACAAGAGGGCCAATTTCGACTGTGCACAAAAAAGCTCTATATTACAGTGTTGTGCAGTCAACAACAAGTCAAATTTTATTGATAAAAAAGATAAGTAAAATGTTGAAATTTAACAAATTTAGACAATTAATTTGTAAACACCTTTCATTTTTAATTTAAAGAAAGACAATCAATTTGTAGAAAGTGTTTTTTTTCATTTTGTTTTTGTCAAATCATACCACGGCAATTATTATTATGTCCTCGACAAGGGGATATATATGAATCGATAAAGGCTATTATTTAGACTAATTTGTAGTAACTTTAACAAAAACATGTAATTTAGCCGAAGGTTGTGTGTTATTTTTATTTTTTAAAACTATTTTTGTGACTATTCATTGGTTAGTGTAGGTGATGTTTTTCTAAAGTCTTGTGCCCCAAGACCCGGCGGCGAGCTTTGGTCAGCAAAAATTAAATACAACCAAAGTTTTTGCAATCATTAAAAGCTGGTGTATTTTACCAAATTTATTCACAACCTAATGTATTTTCCCAAAATTATTTTAAAAGCCGATGTATTTTACCAAAGTTATCCACAACCTAATGTATTTTCCCAAAATTATTCACAACTTGGTATCAGCAAGCATTAATAACGGGTATGTTTCCAAAGAATGAAGTCAGAATGTAGCCCTCTTAATCTGCATGCATGCATTAACCATTGGCATGTCTTCACCTTTTACCTTTTGCATGGCAGGCCATAGAATGTAGTTGTTCGAAAAATCTCTGTGCCTTTTACCCTTTGCATAAGGGGTCTCATTCTTAATGGCAAGGGATTATACAAGGTGTGTTACACTTGTCTCTTATCATTATGGAATACTAAATGTGCCTTGGGAAGAAAAATTATCAAAGCACACATTTTGGTCTTATATTACTAGTTGTTGATATTTACATGTTTCTAATCTGCAGGTCTATCTTTCAACTATTTTGCATAAACTATCAAATAAATCTTTCTAACTATTTTGCATAAACTATCAAATAAATTCAGACATGGCTGGATCTAAATATAACATGCGGGATTGTACCTTTATGTACTTAAAAGTACTCGACCTAAGTGTAGTGCTATTTTCTTCTGCACGTATGATTAGAAGAGGCCAAAAAAGAGGCCAAAAAGAGGTTTCAATCAATGAATACCCCGTGAATCTCCTTGAAACTAAACAGACTATAAATATGTATATATAGTTACTGTGATTTTGATAATGTAAATGCAGGTCATACACACACCTTTGATAATTAGTGGTTAGGGTGTGTGCATGTAAAAGACGTGGCAAGAGCACAGATATTGCTCTATGAAACCCCATCAACATGAGGGAGACATCTATGTGTTTTGAGGATGCTGCCATTAAGTGACTTTGCCGAGATTGTGGCCAATATATGTCCACAGTATAAAGTAGAGGGGTAAGATTTTAAACTTCGATCATATTCTCTCTATCATCTCAATGCCTTGTGCACTATAAATGGGATATGTAGTCTTGCTATACTAATAATTTGTATTTATGGATTTTCAGTAATTTGAATTGTTGTACAGCTAATGTTTCGTGCAGTTTCAATACGAAAACCCTTAATTTTTTTGTATCTATGGACTTTCAGTAATTTGAATTCTTAGAGTTAATTTTTGTGCAGTTTAAGTACGAAAAACCCTAATTCTTTGCACATTAACAATCCATCAAAGAAGTTGAACGATATCACAGTGGTCTTTACTCCCATAGAACAAGCCATCAAGGGGAGAAGGGCTTTGTCGACCAACTGAATAAAAGTTTGGAGTGCTCCGGATAATTCTGCACTCTTACTATGTCACTTGTACAAATTTTACATTTTACTATCATATTAGGACTAGGGCTTTTACATGGTGGTCTTTGTCATCTTTTTTAATGAGGATTGAAATTACATGATTAAAAGTGGAATCGACAACTTTTCTGCTTCTTAGAAATGCACTAGGTTGGATAGATGTTTTATTGAAATCACTTTATCAAAAGTGAAATCAATATCTTTTTTTTTTTAAATGTTCTTAAAAAATCAGGTATGTTTGATGACTGGCTTGAATCACCAAGCATCATGGATATTTGTCACATAAATTAAGAAGCTATTTATGGCACTGCGAACTCAGATACCTGATTGAGAACCTACTCAAAATTCTGCTTGATCTCCAGAAAAGCAGAATTTAACACAGAGGGACGAAAAGAGCAAAGTCTAGATCTGAGAAAAACAGAGATGAGCAAAAAATCAGGTTGAATTGGGTCAGAGAATGAATTCAATGGAGCATGGTGCCAGTTTTTAGATAATGGGAAATACATTTATTAAAAAATAATCTTCAGAAAATAATGATGTTTCATTTAAAAAAATCATTGATATTGAAGTAGAAAATAATGATGTTTCATTTAAAAAAATCAAAAGAGAAGATGCATAAAGCTCTCTTTCAGAGGCTCAGTTCGTTGGGAACGAGATCTAGCAGGCTTACCAAGATAACCATTCATATCAATGTTAGTTAGTTGAGAACGTGAAGGGCGAGTTTGAAGACGATAAAGGCAGAGGAGGGCGTTTGCAGGTTTCAGATTTCTAGGTATGTGAAGATCTATGCTTTTAAGTTTTTGGAAGTGTGATTATTTTGATTAGTAATTGTGTTAACAATTCAGTCAATAAATTGTTATTATTATTAGTTTTATACAAGTCTTAATATAGACACAATTAAAAGCAGTAGTGTAAATTCCACGGTAACTCTAAAAATCACGGTTATTGTGAAGTTTCCTAGAAATTAAAATTTCTTAACCTCATCTTCATCTTCTAGGTTGTTGCAAAAGGGCCAGCCTTGATTGTTGCATCACATTAGTGAAGGATGGTGACGCCATTATCACATATAGTTTAGACTACAATACGTTTTTTTTTCCAAGATGGCAACGAATTCCAATAGCTGGCATTATGTTCTACTTTTACAATAAGATGCTTATGGTTATTAATTGACAAAGGTTAAACGCGCATGGGAGGTTTGCTTACAATCTATTTGTGGATGTGTTAGAACCAACTGACAGTGTGTAAAACCCTGGTATATGAAGAAGTTGTTTAACTTTCCTAAACTGGTTATCATATTAATTTTGTTATTAGAAAAGAAATTTAACCTTTTTAAATTGATTTCCCTTTGTCAAGGTTAATATGATACTCTTTACTTTACTTAGTAAAGAGTAATCATTTGACAGATACATATATTTTCAATTAAAAAGAATTATATATTATTTTCGGTTCAATAGAAATCATATGATGGTGCTTAGAAAGAAAAACAACATTGTAAAATACCGTTCACAACCATTTAGTCAAAATATGGATATTAAAGATGCTTCATCATTATGGATATTAAAGATCCTTCATCATTATGTTGTAGTTGTCATTATGTTGTAGTTGTTACAGTTCACAACCATTTAGTCAAAATATGGATATTAAAGATGCTTCATCATTATGGATATTAAAGATCCTTCATCATTATGTTGTAGTTGTAAGATAAACTTATGGGAGAAAGAAATTGAAGTCACTCCAAACTTTACTTTCTAGTTTACTGTTTACTGTCTTGTTAAACAACCCCAATCTTGAAATTCATCAGTTGAACAACAGTGCAAACGGAGTTGGATACACAATATTGTTTACACATTCATCAGATTTTCCAGCTTCCCAAATTTGTCAAAATGGCAGTCCTGCAGGACATAATTTGAATCGAAGAAAAGATTAATGCACAATTTGTTTATTTACAATTGATTTCTTTTTCAGTCACACTCATAGCTAATCATACCAACCAACAGATGACCAATCATACAACTTGATGCCCCCAAAGTTATTTGCATCGATCCTCTTGTGAATTACAACACTCTCGTCCATACATATAGATAAAGTTATCATGCCCTGACAGATCCAGCTTTTGCTCTATGAAGGAACTTCGGAGAAACAAATTATATCAGACATTGTTTTCCATACGTTGGACTGAAATGATTTTGTGCTTGGACGAAAAGTAATCTGCCAAATTTTGAGAGGAAGAATACTTGAGGCATGAATTGATCCCCAATTCCAAACGAGCTGACTTGCATGAGTAGTAAAACACACAGCTCATCACACCTTCCATCACTCCACCATTGAATACATAAATATAAGCAGAGGAGCCTCCCACGCTGCTGATGAACTTAATCTCCTATTCTCATTATACAAGATGCTTCCATGCCTCATGCCCATCACTCTGTACATAAACAAGCTCTCAACCAAGGCCAGGCTCATGTTTATAACGAGTGCCATTAGAAGAGCGATCTGTGTTCTCCCTCTTTTGAGAAACATGGCCTTGAAAACAGCATCCATGCCATAATATCAATCAGGTTCCATCACACACACAACTGTAGCCAAGTTGCAGACTATCATGGCATGTGCAAACACAATTGAGTAAAGAATCCCCACACATAGCAGCCCCAATTCCCCATATTGCAGGTAATCCCAAAACAGATGCCCCATTAATGATTGCAGACATTAACACAAACATTAGAGCATTGAATCCTAGGATTAACAGACACACCCAGATATAAGTCCCCACGAGGCGTTTCCAGAGCTTGGGCAGTTGTTGAATCAACCTCTGCCATGAAGGTCTATTGCCTGCATAAGTATCAGCAACTTTAAGGGCAATTGCTGATCTTGCCCATAGTGAAAATGTGGCCAGAAAAGGAAAGCAGAGTACGTAAGGCAATATTGTCTCAGATAGCTTATGATAAAATAGTTGCAGGGTGTAATAGTTATGATGACCTGGGATGATCAATCCTGCAGTACCGTAACCAAAGGCAGATTGGATTCCTAGTGCCAATTTGGCAACGAGGATGCGATCCAGGAAGACATGGGAGAGAATTATAGCAGCAGAAGCTGGAAATAACGGGAGGAGTGCCTCAAAAACCAACGAGGAGTGTTGCAGAATTATTGTGGGTTACAGATAGTTTTGTCACAAATAGTTTAGACTACAATTAGCTTTTTTTTTCACAAAAGCAGTGAATTCGTTTGTTTTTTTTCATAAAAGCAGTGAATTCTAATAGGTAGTATTTAGTTATAATTTGGTTTGTGAATTCGAATAGATTATTATGTCAGGAGTAAGTTGTGATATATATAGATAGGTAGATTGTATTAATTCTAATTCAAAAGAAATTTTTATATTTTTTTATAATTTTCAGTAAAAACCGAATTTTACAATATTTTTGCCTTTCTGAATTTAATTCAGTAAATTTTCTGCATGTGAACAAGACAATCTGTAGCCCTGCGTCAGGTAGTAAAGACGGCGGGGTTGCTCTTTTATTGATATGGGGAATTTAGTAACTGAACAGAACTGGAGAAAAAAATGTTATACACATTGTTCAATACAAAACTTGCAAAACTTGCTCACATCTGTATGGTCGTTCACTTCATACAGGCATTGTTCAATGCAATTCTTGCTCACATCTGTATGATCGTTCACTTCCTACAGGGAAAAACTTTGTCCTCCCATGATCTCATTTACTTCTTCCGTTCCAAAAAGCCAGATCAAGTACATTAATATGGGATTGTGAGTCAGTCACGTACTGTTTTTGTATTTATTTTTTTTGCCTTCACTGCTTACCTGCTACACATTTTTTAGGTCAATGTCGATTTTAATACCAGTAAATTTTTCAGGATCTATACAATATATATAAAGTACAGGGAAGCTACACGATCTATAAAGTACAGTTTTGCCTTCACTGCCTTACCTGCTACACATTTTTGACGCCAATGTTGATTTTAATACCAGTAAATTTTTCAGGATCTATACAATATATATAAAGTACAGGGAAGCTACACGATCTATACAATATCTGTATAAAGTACAGGAAAGCTGCAAGCAACTATCAATATTTAAGTCTTTTTCCAGCTTAAATCCATCTAAACCCGAACAGAGATTAATGAAACAGCTAGGGAATTAATGAAATAGCTGGGGATCCTTGAAGAATTAATAGTATAACTATGAAAACCTTGCCAACCACTCCAAGGGCGTCACGTGTTTGGGAATTACATCACCCTCCTACCTAACCCTAACCCTAACCCTAACCCTAACCCTAAGCCTTGGGATTTTCGGATATTCTCTCTTCATTAAGAGAGACATGATTTTATCCAGAGCCAAAGTAATCGACTTAAGCTATCAAAATTATTGGGTCTTCAAGTGACACAAATTTGCCTATATTCACCTCTAATAACATCAATTTCCTTTACTCCCATCAACTCATTACTACTCATGCTTACAATACTGTCATGTGTTTTTTTATTTCCTTCCTTGGCCTTAACACAGTGATTACACACTCTTGTTTGCTCAAGTTTTCAAATGATCTTCATCCAATATTAACATAGGATTCCATAAAGGATCAAATGACTGCTGGATTTATTCTTGTAGAGACTGCAGGTTTTTTTTTTTGGCTTTTGAAATATCCTTAAAACTGACAAATTCTTTCAATTATAAGTGAATCAGACAAAAATCTTTATTTCGCTCAGCAGAAATTTGGTTTTTTTATGTTTTTAAAGCCTTTTTAAGAGTCAATTCTATGTAGAAACTTGTTTCCCTTTTGATGTTTTTAGTAGTGAAAATAATTTTTGTTTTATTTTGTTTTGTATTTTTCCTAAATATGTGTGGGAAGACAATATGAAGCTCTTTAATCACTCGTCCGATATCTGTGTTTAATCTTAGAAAGGGCTTTGAAATATACCATTTTTTTTTATAATATTCTTGAAATGAAATGTTTTCTGCTCAAAATATAATTGCAATGTTTTTAGCTCAAAACATCCTTCAATTCTGTTATGTAACAAGTATTAAGTCTTTTGGACACTTCGTTTGATTCATTGAGTCCTTCTGACACTTCATTACTAACTAGCCACAAAGTTAGCGACAATGTCGGGGACATTGCCACCAAGTGGCTCTTGTCATGAAACTAAATCATATCTACTAGATAATTGTAGTTTTTTTTTTCAGGAAGAAAAAAGCTTGTCCTTAATATTCTATTAAGAATCAAAGGGCATCTATAGTGCCTACCCATGAAAGGGTTACAATCGGGTGAAGAATACAACATATACCTGAAGAGTCACCTCACAGTCAGAAGCTACCAGGGGGAATAGCTGAAAAAAAGTGGTCCCATCAGTAAATTGTCTTATCATATAGCAGATATGTTGGGTAAATCATATCTACCGTGGGCCAAAGAGATCAGAGCAGCATGCTAAAAGAGCCCGATCATGTGCCTCATATACATACAATAATAAAGAAAATAGGGAGTAAGCTCCCCAAGCAAAAATCAATAGAGCTGATAAGTCCCATGAGTGACCAAATGGTCCTCAGTAAATTCAGAGAAGCAGCCCGATCCCGGAGCCAAGGAAAGTGCAGTTTTAGAAAGGCGGCCTGCATTCTGATTGTGTTTACGGTAGATATGACAAAGTGACAAATCAGGAAAACAATTAATAAGCTTTCTAGTTTTCCCGCACCAGTGAAAAAGTTCAGGTGGGGAGAGATCAGTGGATCCCTTTGCCCAGTTGATGATCACTGAGGAGTCACCGAAAATATGGGATAAAGGAATCCCCATCATATGGGAGGTATGTAAAAGAGCCCACAAGCCGAGAAGTTCGGCTTTAGTGTTGGTACTATCTCCAACCCCCAGCGCAAATTCGAAATGATGTGACACATTTAGGTATAGGCAGAAACCAACACCACCCAAATTGTTGGTAGAAGCCCCATCAAAAAAACCACAGGGGAAGACCAAGCATGGAGAAGGCCCAATCACCCTGATCTTTTTACAAGTAACAGCTGGAGGAATACACAGTTGTATGAAAGAATTGATCTAGTGCAGAATGTTCAGGACAGACAATTTCTTCTCCTAAAAAATAATCAAGTTCCGAGCTTTCCAGATGGACCACATCGTGAATATGGGTATAGTCCAGTGCATAGAGTGCCTCGAGTACCGAGAGATCCAATGTTCAATGTACAGGCCAAGAGTAGCTGCTCGAGGAGGGAGTGAAATATGGAGCTGATCACAGATTTGGGATAAGACATTCTTCTAGAAAGAGCAATGGGAGAAAATATGCAAGACAGACTCCTCATTTAAATTGCATAGTGGGCATATACCAGGTTCGTGCCACCCTCGTTTCTGGAGGTTATCCTAGGTGAGGATTCTATTCCTCAAGACGAGCCATATGAAACAACCAATCTTCTTCGGAATAGAGCTTGACCATAAGAAAGTATGTATCCTGCTGCCCGGAGGAGGGGGCCTCAAATTCACGATGCATTCATATACCAAATTGGCCGAGATGGAGCCATCATGCTTGTTAAATGCCCATAATAGAGTATCAGACTGAGAAGAGAGACGAATGCCACAGAGTTCCAGTCCCCGAGTATATTTATCCCAAGCATCTTTCCAAGCACCATCAATACATAATTCATCAGCCGTGTACCAGTAACGTTGAGAGTCAGGTAATGTATTGTGTGCTTGTGATAGGGTAGTGATATTCAAATCCTCAAGGTAGGATCTTAATCCATCCAGGAGCAAGCTGGAAGTGTGTACACCAATGACAGGATTAATACCGATAAGTACATCTGAACCATTCCCCACCTGCCATGCAAGCTGGAAACCCAGCCAGGGAAGAGTCTGGAGAAAACCCTTCCAAATGACAGAGACCCCGCGAGTGCCAAAAGTTTTTCTCCTAAGCCAATCAACCACCGAGAGACCTTTTAAATACTTGCTGGTAAGAATGCCAGAGACTATTGTTCATTAGTACCATCCATAGGTTCTTAAGACGAAGAGCAGTCCTAAACCAGTATAAATTTTTAATACCCCAGCCCTCATTCTCTTTCGGCCAAGAGAGACTCTGCCAATTAGTCAAATGGTACTTACGGTTATTACCAGTCGAGCCCCATAAAAAAGAAAACATTATGCTTCTAAGCCTGTGGAGAATGGACAAAGGGATGGGCGCTAATCCCAACCAATACACCGAACTACTGGATAGCACAGCTTGGACCAATATCAAACGGCCTCCCAAAGAGAGTAACTTATGAGACCAATGACAAATCCTTTTCTCAAATTTCTGTACCAACCAAATCCAATCACTTACCCTGTAACCCAATGGTTTCAAGAAATAACCTAGGTATTTAAAACCTGAAACAAGGGGCTCCATCTGATATGGGATGATCCTAGCAATGTCCTGAAACATTTCATCTACAATATTATTGTACAGTAAGCACGATTTGTCCAGACTAATGCTCATCCCTGAGGCCTTGCAAAAGGTACTCAGTATAACATCAAAGGCAATCCATTCCTGTAAAGTACCCATACCCAATAAGATAACATCATCAACAAATAGGAGGTGGGTAAGAGTGAGTGAGGAAGTGATGTGAATACCACGAATGAGGCCATGGTCCCTGGCATCAGATATTAAGAGACTAAGACCTTCAATGACAAGGATAAAAAGTAGTGGGGACAGAGGGCAGCCCTGTCTGATGCCACGATAAGCAGAGAAAAACTTTGAAGGGGTGCCACTGACAAGGACAACAAAATTTGCAGAGGTGAGGCATCCCATGATCCAATTAACAACCAGGAGAGGAGCCCCAATTTGTATCAAGATGAGACGGACAAAAGACCAATTAACACGATCAAAAGCCTTGATCAGATCCAACTTGAGAATGAAGGCACAGATATTCTTAGTCTTAACAAAATGGAGAGTCTCCTGAACAATACCAATAGGCTCAACGATCTGTCGGTTCTGAAGAAAGCCATATTGTTCCTGAGAGATACAGGAATCCAAGGAGGGCTTAAGCCGGACAACAATAACTTTGGAGATCAATTTATACAGTAGATTACATAAGGAAATGGGCCTGAAGTCAGCAAAGGATGACGGCTTATCTTTTTTGGGGATCAGAGCAAGGAAGGTGGAATTCAGGGAGGGAGGGATAAAGCCTAAAACCCTAGCTGAATCAACAGCATTCACTAGGTCAAGTCCCAATATATCAAAAAAGTGTAGGTAAAACTCAACAGGCCAACCATTCGGGCCAGGGCTTCTGTCTTTTTTGAAAGATTTCAGTGCTGACTCAATTTCCTTCAGTGATACAGGGTCAGAGAGACAGAGGGCACCTTCATTGGAGATCATGTGAGGATAAAGCATCACAACCTTAAGTTGCTCCAATATGAAAGTATTTTTATCATCACGGAAAATATGAGCAAAATGTAGCTATCCCAACTCCTTCAGGGCAGACTCATCTTCATAGACAACACCATTCTCATCACACAGAGACCAAATCGAGTTCTGGTTCCTCCTCCCCGAAGCCAAAGTGTGAAAATATTTGGTGTTAGAAACTTGGCTTTTCAATTGCCAAGTCAAAAGATAGTGCTATAGTATCTTCTTTTTCTCTACTCGAAGAAGAGTTAAGGACTTCTGGTCTTCATGTGAAAGAATACCCACAGAGGAGCCCGAGAGGAGTGAGACTATAGCACAGTCAAGATGGGTCGCCTCAGAATCCATTTGAGCATTTATGTCCTTGATCCATACTTTTACCTCTTGCTTGAGAGAACGTAACCTGTGATAAAAGGTTGCAAGGTCATGAGAGGTACCCCCAGGGTTAAGTACAGACCATTCTTGTAGGAGCCACCGATTGAATTCAGGGTCTTCGAGTCAAGATCGATTGAACTTAAATGGGTAATTGCATGACCCCCTCTGCAAATTCCACTCAAGGCAAATCGGATGGTGATCCGAGATATCAGACACATGGGTCCACACCCTGTGAACCCCAAGGGACGGGATCAAGGACGAAGAAATAAAAAATCTGTCTAATCTCTTACTCATGCCCTCATTACCAGAACGACCATTCCGTCGTGTCGGCCCAGCCACTGAGGGAGCAATATCCACCAGTCCCACAGAGTTGAACAGGGACCGAAAGTGTGAGGAAAGGGGATCAGGTGAGGCTTTCTTTCCCCAAATCTCGGAGGAGTTAAAAATTAGATTAAGATCACCCCCCAGGACCAGATTCAGAATACTGAGAATACCACCTTTGTGAGCCTTTTCCCAGAAAAATTCTCAGTCCCGATAGGGACCATGCACATTAAGAATGGCCAAAGGGAATGGTAAACCCCGAAAAGAAGCATGAACCAGGATGCCAGCACATGTCTCAAAAGCCCAGCATTTGACACGCAGAGGATTCCAGGCTGTGAGGAGCCCACCCGAGAGGGCAGATGCATCGGTCGTGCAAAATTCCCAAGAGGGTAAGAGTTTGGAGAATGCAAGTAACGCAGGATATGTGCTCCACATGGTCTCCTTAAGGAGGATCATATCCGTACCTAGAGATATGATCAATTGTAGTTGTTTTGCATATTAGTACCATAATGAACAAGAAATGAGAAACAATCATTCTTAACATACATTCATGTTTTTTTGTGCCAGAGTGACAATGAATTGAGACATATGTACTTTTTACATGTAGATCACGAAACTTGACTTTGTTAATACTGCCCTTATGGATTGAAGCGTCAATAATTTATTCATCTGCAATATACAATATTCAAACTTTAAATTGTGTTATTGTCAACGCGTCAAGTCCGCAATGTCAATAGGTATTGCTGCTATGTGGATTTCTTTTATATAATTTATCTTCTTGTGCTTCTTTATTATATTATATAATTTATGGTCTGAAGTTGCTGCTAAGTGGACTTGTTTTATATAATATATTTACTTTTGCTTCTTTATTATATAATTTATGGTTCGGAGTTTAAAGTTTTGGATTTTTTTTTTCTAGAATTAAAGGTAACTAGATACACATCTATGATACTAAGTATCAGATCCAGTCAAAATCCACAAACAATGCTGAAAACTCACACACAGAGCACAATACTCACAAACAGAGCGCAACTAGTCTCCCAGCCAAAGAAAAAAATACCACAATCAATTCTCAACACCTTGAGCAACCAAAACACAAGCTCCCAGCCAAAGTAAGCACTGGGGCATGTACAAACTGCTCCAAAAGAGCAAAAGAAACACAAGTATAGCAGCTAAGGTTGGAACCGTAGCCATCTGATACAAGGATACCGCCTCAACCATCGAGCTGAGACCAAGAAGCGGCCGCGTCCCGGGACAGAAGTAGCAAAAATGGACAACCAACCACCTCCATAGCCACGCACAACAACAAGGGAAGAAGCGTTGGCACAGTGGGAAAGCCCACGACTCTAGCAAAGAGCACACCTCATCCCCATGAAAAAACTAGCCGCAGAAAGAGAGAGAGAACCACCACAAAATAACTACCACTCCACCAAAGAGCTATGCGCACTGTGGATACAGTTCCTCCACCATGCAACAATGGTTCCTCGAAACCCCTGAAAAAGTCGTCGTTGTCTCTGCCACTGCAAACAATGGGTCGCCGCGCAGAAAATCTACACCACACTGAGAAAAACATAGTGTTCATACTCTCAAACATTACAAACACGAAGCCTCACAACAAAAGGGTGTGGCTAGGGTTTTAGGTTGAAACCCTAGCTGCGGCTGCCCAAACGCTCCGACTCTCAAAACCCTGGTCGCGCCAAAGTTTTGGATTATTTTTATAGGATTGATTACCTTTAAGTAAAAAAAATTGGATTATTAATTCACGTTTTATTTATTTTGATAGTTTTATTGGCCTACCTACCTTGTCTAAAACAAAATGGTAAGGGTGTTCATTTAATAGATATGTTTGCATTTATTTTTATGTATTTTTTATAAATTTATTTTTCTATATTATATTTTTTTATGTGTTTTTTATCAATTTATTTTTCTATATTATATTTATGATGGATTTCAAATGTTTATCAAATTTAGCCTCATATAATGAATTTGAAAACCAATATATTATGTTGTGAAAGTTAATAAAAAATCTAATTTAAAATTTAAAATTTAAAATTTGATATTAAAATTATATTTATGAAAAAACAAATTTCTTAAATGATGAAACAAATTTTAATATTTTAAATCTAAAATTCCATTAATAACGAGCTAAATTCAAATTTTCTAGCGTCAGAATTACAATACAAAAGTTACGAGACAAATTCAACCATACCAAATCCATAATTCCAAAAATAATAAGCCAAATTCTAATATACCAAAGTCAAAATTCCACAAATGACAATAGACGAATTCTTAGGGCAAGGTTGAATTAAACTCTCAGTTTAGAGTTTCTGATGGTTCTCTTAAACTTTTGGTCGAGAATTTAGTTTAACCCAAACTTACGGTAGTTGCATAAATTTATTCGAGAGTTAAAACAAACTCTAAGTTGAAACATTTTCTTGGTTGAGAGTTTGGTCAACTAGAACAACAAAATCTATTACAGTTTTTCAAAATAATTGCAACTTCAATAAGTGTGGGTCCCTACCATCTTTTAGGATAATTTTTCGTACCTATTACCAATGCGTTCATCTTTGAACCTAGTGTGATGGTATAATAATTTTTAATTTTAGTTGAGAATTGTTATTTTTAATAATTTTATTTTAATTTTTTTAAAGAATTTTATTATTCTTAAAAACACTTATAATGAAAATCCAATATTATAAAAATCAAATTACTAAAATAAAAAAAACAAAATGGTGTCCTTTTTAAATAGGAATTTTTAGTTTTCTTAATAATGATCACACGAAACAAAAAAATTGCCCGCCCTACTATTTTTTTTGTTTTATTTTATTTCAATAAATAATCAACATAAAATTTAAATATGGAAAAAAAAATAGGCCATGCATCAATGCAATTTGTGTAGAATGAAAGCATATATTGGCTTTCCCTAAAAATGAATTTTGTTTTTACTTTAAAATGAAATTCTTAAAAAATAATAGATTGACCTATTTACCCAACCATTTCCGATCCGACTACCGGCAACCTCGGATGTGACCGCTCACGCGAGCCAGATCGTCCGATCGGTGCAAATGGTCGGTTCAGTAGTTTACTCCAAAAATAATAGTTTAAAGTGACTGAAGTTGAAGAAATAAATTAAATACATCTTTCATTGTAAAAACATGAGCACAAATTTACCCATTTTCACATTCATGAGCCAAATCGTTTTCTTTATTGTTTTATCTTTTCAGAAATTGCATTTAATGATTATTTGTATTTTTATTTCAAAAAATGTTACTATCAATAACACTAACTTTTTTTCTTGACATTTTATTTTTGTAATTATAAACGAGTCCTTTTAATTTTTAACTTTTTGTACTTTTAGTATATTTAATGTTTTTTTTCAAATGCTAATGTGTCTTTCTTTGTCTTTTTTAAACAATAATAATGTTATGTCTTTCAAAGTTATAATTCTTTGCAATTAGAATAACCTATCGACCAGACCATTTGCACCAATCAGACCACGAGGGCTCATTTAGGCCGCGGCAGTACTTTGGTGGACGTCGGATTGGTGCAAATGGTCGGGTCGATAGATTATTCCATTATATATTCTTAATACTATATATTTAAATAAAATTGAAAATGTTATCTTTTACTTTTTCTTTTATATTTTTTTTTAATGCATATATGATAAATAATAAATATAGCTTAACCATATTGATTTTATACTTCAAAAAATATAAATACATAGTACTAATTAAAAATGATTATAAATAAAGATTTAAAGTATCATGCTAAATAAAGTATTTTTATAGCTAATCTAAGGAAGAAAAAAACATTTTTATAATCTTCAGTATAAAAATGCAATATTTAAAGGTATTTTCTTTAAAGTAATTATTACATTAAAATGAAAGCCAAAAAGTAAACCAAATAATATGTCAAAGAACATGTTAGAAATTTTGAACTTGAAATATAAAAATGCAATATTTAAAGGTATTTTCTTTCAAGTAAGGTATTTAAAGGTTATGTATGTGGCTCTTTGAACTCAACTTTTGTGACTTTGATTCCAAAGTCGGATAAGCCCACTACTTTTGCAGGATATCGGCCGATCTCACTATGCAATCTGATTTATAAGATCATTACAAAAATTATTTCATCTCGGCTAAAGAAGGGGTTGTCAATTGGTATTTCTGAGGAACAGTTTGGTTTTCTTGAAAATCGTCAAATAGCTGATGCTATAGCTATTNATTTCATCTCGGCTAAAGAAGGGGTTGTCAATTGGTATTTCTAAGGAACAGTTTGGTTTTCTTGAAAATCGTCAAATAGCTGATGCTATAGCTATTGCACAGGAGACATTACACAGTATTAAGGTGAAGAATAAGAAAGCACTGGTGTTAAAATTAGATCTCATAAAAGCTTATGATCGGGTGGACTCGGGTTTCCTCCGATTGGTGCTATTGCAGGTAGGTATTCCTTTGCACACTACCAACTGGATTATGGGGTGTGTTGTATCTGCCAATTATGCGATTCTGGTGAATGGTAATCCTACTTCATTTTTCTCGGCATCCAGGGGATTACGTCAGGGTTGTCCTCTATCCCCATTATTATTCCTACTTATTGTGGAGGGTCTCAGCAGGATGATCAAGAAGTGCGTTGAGGATGGCGAGATCGTGGGGATCAAGGGGGCAGCTGGTGTGTATATTACTCATCTGTTATTTGTGGATGATATACTATTGTTTGGAGGGGGTACTGTCAGTGAATGGCGGGTGTTTAAATCTGGTATATTACTCATCTATTATTTGTGGATGATATACTATTGTTTGGAGGGGGTACTGTCAGTGAATGGCGGGTGTTTAAATCTGTTCTTGAGAAATTTTGTGATGCTACGGGTATGAGCATTAGTCCGAGCAAGTCACAATTTTATCAGTCATTGTGGGAATGTGATGAGATCGAGGATCTTAAACTTCTTTTTACTTATGTTATCTTGCCACTTGATCATGGTTTCCGATACCTGGGTTTCTTTCAGAAACCTAATAACTATAAAATCAGGGACTGGTATTGGTTACTTGAGCGGTTGGAGAAACGCATTGGTCATTGGGGACATCGGTTTTTATCCATTGGTGGTAGGCTCATATTGACAAAATCAGTGCTGGAAAGCATACCTGTGTATTGGTTCTCGCTATCCTGGATACCGAAAGCCATACTTAAGATGATTCAGAGCAGAATGACGCGCTTCATTTGGTCCGGATGTAGGGATAAGTCGTCTATCTGTTTGGCGCGGTGGGAATTATTGACAAAACCAAAAGATTGTGGAGGTTGGGGTTTAAAGGACCTAGGGGCTTTTGGTCGTTCTCTAATGGCTAAAAATTTATGGCGATGTATATTTACTCCTGGTCTGTGGCAGAGGGTGATTTATGCAAAGTATTTGGGGGGCTGGCCGATATCTGAGTGGCTCAGATTATCTGAGTATGATATGCGGAACATTTCAAATATCTGGAGGGCACTTTTNCCATCGGTATATTATGTCAGCTATTACATAATATGCCATGTATGACCTCCATGTGGGTGATGGCGTAGATAAGGGGTAAAATGGGGGCCCGGGGAAGTAATATGGTTTTTTTTTCTAACTGGTTCAGGTATATATTCCATTGGACATATATTGTCTGTTGACACATTGTAAACATCTTGGTGATACCTTTTTTATATATATAATATATATAAGATCTTTNAAGCGCTGCCTATACTTAAGCAGTGGTTGGCATGGAATCCAGGGGATGGCTGGAACATCCGGATTGGTCGTGATCCGATTTTGGGTATTCATGGTGCATATAGACTGTCGGACCCTCTATTGACCATATTACTGGAAAATAGAATATNTTATGAAAAAAAAAGTAATTATTACTTTAAAATGAAAGCTAAAAAGTAAACCAAATAATATGACAAAGAACATGTTAGAAAGTTTGAACTTGAAATGAAAAAATACATATATTTATTATTAATATAAGATTGGAAGATCCAAAACATTACAAATAAAAATCATCAATAATGTGTCAAATTGAAAATTCTTCAATGATAAATTAAAACTAATCAATAATACCTAATATGTCAAATTTATCAATTTCAATATATAAATTTCTAGTTTAAAGTGCTTAATTTTCATGTTTGGACATCATTCCATGCCTCCATTGGATCTTCTATGTTTACAAAATGTCAAAAGTGATGTTTTTTCCCAAATCCCTTTATATAGTGGTTGAAGCTCTTTTGACATTTTTTCCACATGTGTTGGCACAAAATTCTACCATCTTCAAACCCAATTGTTATATTTCATCTCAAGGAGTTTTAATAACATTAATTATATTCTTAATAGAATTGTAGTGTAATGTATCATATTCAATGGATATGAAATATCTTCCTTTGTGTAAGCAACATGCTAATGTTATACGTAAAAGTGATCCAAGGGGGAAAGAAGTAATTTTTGTAGTGGATTTCTAATCTCTAGCATATACTTCTCTATATTTTCTCTACAAATGTTCTCTATTTCCACCTTTTCCTCAACCCATATGTCCACCCTTTCCTTGGCCTATAGTTCCCACCCTGTTCCTTCACCTTTCATTGTTCTATTGTTGTCCAACATAGCCAAACCTTTAGTTGTGGAGGGTATGGGGAGGGTTTTGTCAACCTCCACTCTTCCAAGATAATAAGATATGTTCACTTTATATGAGTCTTAGTCATCACTAAGCATGGGTTTATCCATTAACTATTAAATCTATAAATGGCTAGTACGTAGCTGACATGACGACTTCTAATTGATTGAAAGTGATCATTGAAGTGTTAATAACAATATTAACACTTGCATAGTTGGAGGTGACATTATATTAATGATCACTACCCATATGTAGCGATGAGAAACTAAATCAAATGATTTCTAAGTAATATTTGCTAGCCTTGCAACTTCCATAGCAAATTTTGAATGGGGATTTACACATACAACTAGTAATGGTTGAGTTTAAATTTCATTTGTTGAGTTATTTGTGTTATCTACATTCAGAGTTGAACATGTATTATTGTGATATTATATAAAAGGAAATGTTCCCAAGGAATTGTTGAATATTTTAGTCAAAGAGACAAACTTTGCCAGTAGTAAGGGCAGGGGATTAAACAAATGTGAACCTATGGAGACTAATCTATAGAAACCCTGCAGTGCTATAGATTTTCGAGAGACTAGGTTTGATGGCATTACTCCACATACTTTGGGAGTATAGTGATTCCATTGTTATAGAATTTTCTTAGTAGCTCTAGGGAAATCACATTACAATTTGCACTTTGGTAATTGAAGTCACTAAGGATTCCAACTACCGAGTGATTGGTTTATCGCCTATGGAAAAGTGTTGTTTTAAGAGTGAGATCAAGGCCTACAAATCCAAAAAAAATATTCTTTCATGTTGGATAGACCATTACAGACACAAGCAAATGAATTAAATGGGAAATGTTTTCGACACTATTGGATATGGTTGCTTTGCATGTCATACACTACATTGCATATGAAGGTAGACATAAAATTGTTCTTATCTACCATTTCAAGTTGCTTGAGCACTTATGATATCAAAGACTCATCATCATTCCATTTTTCTTGTTGCAATTACTATAACGAATAATTATAGAGGTCCATAATAACAAATAGTGTTCGTCCTTGTGAACCATAAATTGATCAAGCTTTTAATCTTGGATTCCCTATAATGAAAATCACCATTTAAAAATCATAAGAGCCCCATTTTAAGAACTTAAACGAGTTGTTGAGGAAGTTGTAAGTCCTACTCATACTATTATGGTCCTCATGGAACCCAACAGATGCATGAAGAATAAGCAACAAAGGCAAACCCAACCTATTAGGGAACCAAAGATGAAAACTCCATTTTTTTTGAAGAGGATGCTTCAGTAGAGGCTATAGAATTTATTGATATGGGGGGGTATCCTCGATGTGATAAATCTCCCATTCCACATAGATTTGGGGTTCCAATCATTGAGAAAGTAGAGGATGTAAATTTCATGTTTCCAAATGATTACCACCTATTTCAATCCAATGATTAGGATAAAAAAGGATCAAGAGGAACATTCCATAGCCTACACCAACTATTGAGGTTGAATAATATTCAATGAAATAAATTCATATTGCTCAAGTTGAAGTTGTTATACGGAAGGAAATTGTTGAGGCACATGGACAAGGGCTCATTTCAATTTAGGACTACCAACAAGTACTCGGGGAAAATGTTAGTTTTCCTGGATCTTATTAGCTTGATTAGGATCTTTGTCTGAAAGAATAACAAGTACAACTAGATGCATAAGATATAAGAGATACATAAGACACACAGATTTTCATCAGGGAAACCATAAAGGAGGAAACCCCACAAACTTCCTCAGAATAGTAAGATGATCAAAAGGAGTAATAAGAAGTATTCAACAACTATCTATCTCTCCTCCCTTTTTCTCTCTTTCTCTCTCATGTGAACTTGAGAGTATGAGGTGCGTATAAATGAGGGAGAGCACCTCCCTATTTATACCTTTTAAGCGACTTACCAAATGTAAGACGAGGGCCCACTTGTCTTCCCTAGTAGGGCCGACTTCTCCCAAACGACTCCAAATACACATTACATGATGTTACACTAGGGACTATTTCCCTGACTTACAACGGAGGTTGTACCTCAAGGTCTAGACATAATTAAGACATCCCACAAGGGGCTAAACACATCCCCGATGGGGGTACAACAACATACAATGATAATATACATAAAACTATCTGTCGAAGTTACAAATAAATCAACACTCCCTCTTAACTAGGAAGGTATTCTCTCTCTTCACAATCATCAACACATTTGGTCAAGTTGTCATCGTGGAGTCATCAACACGGAGTCATAGATTCATCATCATAGTAGTTTCCATCATCATCTTATTATTGATCATCGAATAATTCTATCTATCATCGAAAGTTTCTACAGAGCCAACCCTTTTTCATGTTGGATGTAGGCCTAGTCCTCTACCAGATCTTCATCACATCTCGAGCAAGCCAGCAGGTAGGAACTGTATAGGAAATTCTTTACATTTCCACAGCAATAACCTACATCTTCTACCTTCATCTCGTCATATCTATATCATCTATTTTTGTCTTGCAAAAAATAAAAAATAACACACAAAGCATCCACGGTCAACCTGCATTCTATCAGAGAATCGCCTAGGTGCACCTCAGGTGCTTTGCGACATTATCATATCAATCATCGGAACACATATATATAGATATATATGTATGGAATCATTATGACCAAACAACCTATTGCATCAAGACTTTTACGTTCTAGGTCAACCATTAGGAATTACATCTGAACAACCTGCATCCAGGATCTTTTCCATTTAGATAACCTTCGGGGCGTATATCATCCAAGTAACCTACGTACCACACTAGGTCTTATTTTTACACTTGGACAACCCATAGGACTTATTACATATGAATAACCTACGTACCACGTCAGGTCTCTTTTTTACATTCGGATAACTCGTCTCAGGACTAATTACGTCCAAGGATAACCTACGAGCTTTGTCAGGACTGATTACATTCGAGGACAACCTACAAGACTGATTACGTCTGAGCATCCTATTGCACCAAGATTTTTCTCGCTCGGACAACCTTTCTCATTTCCCATGTGAGATATTATGCTTCTATAGCATATCAGGACTGATTACATCTAAGGATAACCTGTGAGCTTCATCACAACTGATTACATCCAAGGAAAACCTACAGGGTTGATTACGTCTGAGCAACCTACGAACTTCGCCAGGATTTTATGCTCAGACAACCTATCTCTCTAGCTATGCTAGAACACATCACTGCCTCTTTCAAGGGATCTTGATCTGGATCACACCAAGTATTTCTCTGAAGGACTCGAACTTCACTCTCGCAAGAGGCTTGGTCAACACATCAACTATGTGCTATAATGTTTCCATGTACTGGAGATTCATTGCTCCTATCTGAACCATATCCCTAATATAGTGGAACTTTATCTCGATGTTCTTCAAATTTCATGGAACACAAGATTTTTTGAAAGCTTCACCAACTCTGATTGTCATAAAAGATACAAGTCACATCCAACTGGAGATCAAATAAGTTAGATAGTAGCTTTCAAAGCCACACTACCTCACAACTAGTCGAGCGAGCAGAAACATACTTGGCCTTAGCTATACTCAATGCCACGCATGATTGCTTCCTGTTGAACCAGGAGATCGTGTCAGATCCCAAACTGAAGCAGCAACTTGAGGTGCTCTTCCTGTCGGTGGTGCTACCTGCCCAATTTGAATCAACATAACTGTGTCGGTTAATCTTCTAATTCGCATCATATTTGAGCCCATAATACATTGTACCTGTTAGGTACCTCAATATATTCTTTGCATCTATCATGTGAACATTTCTCGGATCCGTCAGGAACTGGATGAAGGTGTTTACCACAAATCATATGTCCGGCATCGTATTTGTCAAATACATCAATGAGCCAATCATCTAACAATACATTGTGTCATCGACTGTATCAGATGAAGCACCACTCAGAAGCTTCAAATTAGATGCCATAGGTGTGGCCATTGTCTTGCAGTCCATCATTCTGAATCTCTTCAGAATCTCCACTACATATTTTCCTTGACCAAGGAATATCCCATCTACACTCTGGCACACCTCCATGCCTAATAAGTAGTGCATCATACCTAGGTATTTCATCTCGAACTCTGTATCAAGTCTCATCTTTACATCTTTAATGAGTTATTCTTTACATGTTATAAACAAGTCATCAACATTTAGAAGGAGTATCACTGGTCTTCTGTCTTCCACCTTAAAGTACAGGTTGGAATCCGCTTTACTCTTGGTAAATCCCAAGCTCATCAAGAAGCTATCCATCCTATCATACCATGTCCTCGGCGCTTGTTTCAATCCATACAAGGCCTTCTTCAATTTGCACACATGGGTCCTCCTATCATGTGTCGTGAATCCCAGTGGTTGTTCCATGTACACTTCCTCCTTGACTACACCATTCAAGAAAGCTGTCTTGACATCCATCTGGTGTATTTTCCATTTCATAACTGCTTCCAAAGAAATTTTGGTCATAATGGAAGTGTACCCTACCACGGGTGCAAATGTCTCTTCGTAGTCTATTCCTTCTTTCTGTGAGAAGCCTCATGCTACGAATCTTGCCTTATATTTCTCAATGTTTCCATCTACAGCTTGCTTGATCTTGTAGATCCACTTCGAAGTCATGACAGCCTTCTTTTCTGGTCTCAAAACTATCTCCCATACATCATTCTTCATGATCGACTAATATTCCTCGATCATCGCATCCTTTCATTCTTTATTTTATGTAGCCTCTTCATAGGTGGAAGGTTCTTTGTCAATGATGTCACACAACAGAGCCACATAGCTATTGTAGGAATTTTTCCTTTTTCTCTCTCTATGTATTCCCTCAAGAGCGCCATACCTTTAAGCTTCTCGTATGAGCTCCCGTGCTCATGATGGTTTCCTCTTGCGGGAGTCCTTCTCAAGGAATGTCTCTTCCGGCTATTGTGGTTCTGTCATGGCATGATCTTCATGGTTCTCTAGAATTTCTTCTCCAAATTCCATATCTCGAACTCTCATCTCTTCAGCTTCCTTGACCTCTTGGCTGGGTGTCCTCCTGGATCTGAAGTATGTCAAGTCTTCATCAAAGGATACATCTCTAGTGATATCGATCTTCTTGAATCCTAGGAAGTATATACGGTAGGCCTTTGATGTATCATTGTATCTTACGAATATACCCTTCTTCCTAGAAGGATCGAGCTTGGTCCTTTTCTCCTTTGGGATATGTATGTACACCAAATAGCCAAATATTCTCAGATGGCTGAATTCTGGTTTCTCTCTTGAGAAAGCCTCTTCAGGAGTCTTATTGTCAAGTATTCGATGAGGAGTATGGTTCTGTACATACACATTTTTTCTTGCTGCCTCCGCCCAAAGGTGCATAGGAAGATCCTAATCATGCAGCATAGATTTTGTTTCCTCCATGATGGTTCAGTTCTTTCATTCTGCAACCTCACTCTATTGAGGATTGTATGGAGTGCTCAAATTCCTCTTAATCCCAGAATCCATGCAGAGTTCCTTGAATTCTTCCAAAGTGAACTCTTTGCCATTATCTGACCATAGAGTCTTGATCTTCCTAACCGTTTGGTTCTCTACCAAGGCTTTATATTCCTTAAACTTATTGAAAACTTCACTTTTCCCTTTCAAGAAATATATCCAAGTCTTACGTGAGAAATCATCTATAAAGGAAACATAGTACACATACCCACTTAATGAACTAGAGGACAAGGGTCCACATACATCCGAGTGTACTATATCCAATATTCCTTTATCCTTGTGTCTCCTTTTCTTAATGGGACAATCTCTTGCAAAGTGTCCCTTTTCATCAAAAGTATAGCATCGAACATTTGCAGTATCTCTTTTGGTCTTCTTTTGTTTGTTGTCCTTCTTCTTGTTGTGATGAAAGTTCTCCTTCTTCTTGAATTTCTTCCTGGTGTGAACTATGAAAGCTTGATCGTCAGTCACTCCCATCTTTTCTTCTCTTGTCACAACTCTAGCTTCTTCTTGTGCACATTCTTCTTGGAGTCTATTGAAAGAGATCATCTTCCTTCTTGCACAAATTCCTTGAATGAATGAGTCCCATGATCTAGGGAGACCATTCAAGGTAGTCATTACAATTTCTCTTTCTTCAACATTTTCTTCAACCGCTTCAACTTGTTCTTTGATTTGGGAAACCCTTGTGTAGTAAGATTGTATAGTCTATGAGTTCTGTATCTTCACATTCTTCAATTGGTTCCTCAAAGTCATATTCTGGTTGATTTTCTTTCCTTCAAACATCTTTGTCAAAACATCATACACTTATTTCAGTGTCTTGAATGAAGACACATGGGGGATGAGGTGATCCTTAGTAAAATCTGCAATGATTCTATTTTCCTCAGCCATGCTTATCTTATGAGCAGCCTTAGCCTCATCTCCCTCTAGTTCTGGAACTTCTCCATTGATGTACTGATCCAAATCATTCTCTTCAATGATCAAGGGGATTATTTACTTCCATACTCGGAAGTTATCAACCCCTCCAAGCTTGTCCTTAAGTTGAGTATGATGAGTCATCTTTAGAAAGGAGAGCCTTAAATGGAAATAACAAATATTTATATCTTACCGATTTGAGGTGTCCAACCTGGTTCCGGAGCAGGTTGACCTAGGATTTTTCAAAGAAACCCTAATTTTCCAAACTTGGAGTTTGGGAATTTTGTTTAGATAGAAATATGTGCCTCATTGAGGCGAGTTGCTCAGCACAGTCACTTTCTGAAGACTGGGGTGGGAAAACTCAAAAACTTGACGCCCTAGCTCCTCCCGGTACCAATGGCAGGGTCAAAAATGAAACTTCTTCAATTCTAAAACTGCTTCCACTAAAAGATGCACCCTACTAAGGAGAGTTAGCCTACCCCTCTTTTTTGATGATCTATGGAGAGAACAACTTCAGCTAGGAATCCCTAGTTTCTGCAACTGCACAGTGCCTTCTTTTAGAGAGGCTCTGATACCATGTTAGTTTTTCTATATCTTATTAGCTTGATTAGGATCTTTATCTGGAAGAATAACAAGTACAAGTAGATGCATAAGATATAAGAGATATACAAGACACAAATATTTTCAGTGGGGAAACCATAAAGGAGAAAACCCCGCAAACTTCCTCAAAATAGTAAGATGATCAAAAGCAGTAATAAGAAGTATTCAACGGCTATCTATCTATCATCCCTTTGTCTCTCTTTCTCTCTCATGAGAACTTAAGAGTGTGAGGTGTTTATAAATGAGAGAGAGAGCCTCCCTATTTATACATTTTAAGTGACTAGCCAAATATAATACTGGGTCCCACTTGTCCTCCCTAACAGGGACGACTTCTCCTAGAGAGACTCCAAATACACACTACATGATGTTACATTGGGGACTATTGCCCCGACTTACAACGGAGGTTGTACCTCAAGGTATAGACACAATTAGGACATCCTACAAGGGGGTAAAATCATCCCCAATGGGGGTATAACAACATCTAATGATAATATACATCATAATATCTTCTGAAGTTACAAATACATCAACCAAAAATGATAAGGATGCATAGTTTTATCAAAGTGTAGAAACCGTGGTGGGGAGGCAAGTGCGGGAGGGGAGATCATCTTGGCAGGGGAAAACACAAGCATAAAGTGTAAATTTCCTTATAACCTAATCTTAAGTTAGCCAATATATAATTTTTTTATTACTGATAACCACAAATGATTTTCCTCACAAATATTGCAGCGGGAAATAAATACTAAGAAAAATAGAACATCAATCACATCAATAGAGACACCAATATTTTTAGGTATGAAAACCCCCAGAAAAACCTAATATGGGAAAACCAGTGCAATAGTCGGAGACAATATTTTTATTAGAAAAATATAGAACAATACAATCCAGAAATAGATTTTACCCAACCTGGAAAAATCGTACAACCAAAACGCACTGAGACACCCCAACAATATCATATGGTCGCTGCATTATCCCTGTGTCAGCATGTATGGACCTACTTCAGCATGTACGTCCCTGCATCAACGTGTACATCCATCTACATGAGCGTACGACCCCTCTGCATCAATACATGACCCCTCTGCATCAGCGTATGACCCCTGCGTCAACGTGTACGACCGTCTATGTCAGTTGTGTATGGCCCCTACGTAATATCATACGGCTTCCTGCATCATCTTGTACGACCCCTCTAGAAATTTTCCTGAGCTACCCTATCGATCTCCGAAAAATGTCCTTTAGTCTCACTCTCTACAAAATTCTTCTACAAATTTCTTTCTCACTCTCCAGCCGAAATCTATGAGCAATAAATCTCTCTCTGACAATGAGTGTGTCAAAGAAACTACATTGTGTGTCCTCTCGACCAAATTAATGTCCTTTTAACTCAATGGCCAAGCAAAAACCCTAACTCTCACTATGGATCAATGGATGAGATCCTCCGGTGAGATCAATGGCCAAGATTAGATTAGCCATCACTTAAATTATTTTTGACCTGAACTTTATAAAGGCGCCTCCATTAAGTCAAATTAAAACTAGATCACATAATGCAATTTTCCTAAGTATAAACTTTGGATAAAGGCAATGATTAATCTGGCTTCTTGTTTTATGTCTTCTATTAAGTAAGGACACATGCAAATTATAGAATACCTTCCTTGTTTCCACTTTTTAACACTCCCTCTTAATGAGGAAGGAATTCGGAAGCAACCCTAATTTGTCTCTGAACTTCACAAAATTGTGCTTGCAAAGTGCCTTGGTGAATATGTCTGCCACTTGATCATCTGTCTAAATGTACTCCACCAAATGGTTCCTCTCTATACACAGTCTCTCAGGAAGTGATACCGGATTTCTATGTGCTTGCTTCAGTCATGGAACATTGGATTGTCAGATAGCCTGATGCCACTCTGATTGTTGCAACGAACCACCGTAACCTCCAACTCACGTTCGAATAACCCTGAAAGCAACTTTCTCAGCCACATCTCTTCACATTCATCCAAGTTGGTTTCCATGTACTCATCCTCTACCAAGCTCAATGCAACTGAATTCTGCTTCCTTATGAAGCAAGAGAAAACCCATGACCCAATGTTGAAGCAACAATTTGAAGTGCTCTTTCGGCCTTCTACACATCTTTCCCAACCAACATATGTGAATCATGTTAATTGTATACTCCCATTGCGCTCATAAACCAATCCATATTCCACTATGTTTCTGATGTAGGGAAGCACATGCTTCGCAACTGTCGAAGGTACTCTCTGAGGGTCCACCGTGAACTGAATCAAAGACTTGACTATAAAGCTAATGTCAGGTCGTGTGTTGACCAGATATATGAGTATCTCGATAAGCTGTAGATACATAGTAGGATCAAACACCTCTAAACTCGACGCATCAATACTCCTTCAGTTGGTAACTAGATTTGTGGACATGGGTCTAAAGTCCTCCATCCTAAATATCCTCAATATCTCTACTGCATACTTCCCATATCCAATGAAGAAGCACCCATATCTCTTTCAAACCTCCATACCTACGAAGTAATGCACCAACCCAAGGTCTTTCATCTCAAACTCAACTGCAAGGTTGGAATTGCAGTCATCAATCAACCTCTCATCTCCCGTAAAAAGAGATCATCTACATACAAAAATAGTATGAGAGGTACCTCAACTAACAAGAAGTATAGGTTTTGGTCAACCTCACTCCATTGGAATCCCATCTCTCGTAGATCAATGTCAATCCTTGAGTACCATGCCCAAGGTTCCTGCTTGATCCCATAAAGAGATCTCTTTAACCTACATACATGTGACCCCCTCCTCTCCCCCACGAACCTCTCAAGATTCTCAATAAATACCTCCTCCTCTATAACTTCATTGAGGAAGGAAGAATTCATGTCCATCTTATGAACATGCCAACCCTTCTCTACTGCTAATGAGAGAATATTATGAATAGAAGAGTATCTGGTGATAGGGGAGAAGGTCTCCTCATAGTCAATACCTTCCTTCTGTGAATTACCATTTTCCACGAAGTGCGCCTTGTACTTCTCCATGCTTTACCTCATAGATCCACCTAGATCCAACCATATTTTCCTTTTGGCCTTGACACAACCTCCCATGCCTTGTTTTTCATGATGGAGTCATACTCATCAACCATAGCCTCTTTCCACACATAATGTTGTGAAACCTCCTCAAAACTGAAAGGCGTGCAGTTGATCAACTATGTCATCAATGCCATATAGCTAAGCCTATCTGGTTTTTTGCTCCACCTCATAGAGCTCTATGGAAGACTCACCTACTTGGAATCCTTAACTGTGGGCCTAAACCACTTAGGTAGTGGCTTGGTGTCTACATGTTGTTGTTATTGGATATCGTCCTCCTGCTACGACTCATCCTCTAAGTCAATGACTAAAGGATCATATCCTCCTGACTCCCTCTGACTACTAAAACCTATTTCTCGTGTTTGTACATGTACTTGTACCTTTGGCTCCTCCAGCGTCACTCCCGAGTCCTGTTCTGGATGCTCCTGTGATGGTAAGCCCATATATCTTCGTAAGGCTTTATCCTCATCAAACTGGACAATCCTGCTCACAATGATTCTCTTGCGAGTCTGGATATATACTATGCATGCCTTAGAATTCTCATTGTAACCAACTAGGATCCCCTTCTCACAAGAAGGTCAAGCTTCTTCCTAGTGTCAGCATAGATGTGACAATAGCAGACACTCCCAAATATGCATAGATGACTCACATATGTCCTAGTTCCTGTGAAGACATCCTCGGGTTTCTACCTCCTTGAGGATATGTGGGGGAACCTGTTCTGAATGTAGAATATGGTCTTGTATGCCTCGACCCATAGGAACTGTGGCAATCTCTGATAAAATAGTATGGCCTTGGTTGCTCCTACGAATGTCTTGTTCTTCCTCTATGCCACTCCATTCTGCTACAGGTTATGAGGAACCATGTGCTCATTTTTTTATCTCCTCCAATGAACAAAACTCCAAGAACTCCTTGGAGGTGTACTCACCCCCGTTTTCCATCCTCAATACCCAAATCTTCCTCCCTGACTGGTTTTTCACGAGATTATTGAACTCCCAAAACTGCTCGAAGACCTCCGACTTGGACTTCAAGAAATAGATCCTGGTCTTCCCGGAATAGTCATCAATGAATGTGACGCAAGAAATGTAGCCACTAAAATATTGGACACTCATGGGTCTACAAACATATGAATGCACCAAGTCCAAGGTCCCCTTAAGCTTGTGCTCACTCTGTGGACAAGGCTTCCTAATGTTATTCTCCAAAACACAAACCCTTGCAGTGGTTATGCTTCTCTTCTTGTATCTGAGGAACTCCAGTAATTGCATGTCTCAAAAGCCTCAGTGCTCCATGGTGTAAGTGTGCCATCCTCCTATGCCATAACTCACCCCAACTGATGTTGTTATTGACTAGAGCCTTTGCAGACTCGAAGTGTAGTCTATACACCTTCCCAATCACCTGATCCAAACTCCCATCAAACCCTTTTTTCAATATATACACTTTCCTATCACATAACTTCATCTGAAAAACCCTTGTCCTCCAGGGTGGAAATAGATAGAAGGTTTTTCATTAAACCCAGACAATATAATACGTCAACAAAACTAAGGGGTTTTTCGGACTCCCTCTGAAACGAAACAGTACCAACTCCCTGTGCTTGATACTGCACATCATCTCCCAACTCAATGTGGAGATTTACTCCACCCTCCTGCAAGCTTTTGAAGAACCTTTTCTGTCATGTCATGTGACAAGATGCTCCACTGTCAATGTACCATATGTTGTTTCCTATGGTGTTTTCCATGTAAGTTATCAACCAAAAATCACCATCGAATATTTTGTTGAACTCTTCCACCTTTATAGAACCTGCCATCTGTGTATTGTTCTTCTTCTTCCTGTCTGGGCACTAGGAGGAACAATGTACTGGATTGTGGTAGATAAAACATGTTACTTTGGACATGCCAATTTTCTTCTTACCACCCTTCTTCTTCTTTGAATTACCCTTACCCTTTCCTTTTAGGGATAGAGCCTCTTCATCCACGATTTGTGGGGCACTGCTGGATGAACCTAAACCTTGAGACATACATATCTCTTCCTGCACAAATTCATCCAATAATCTCTTCCAATCAGGGAGCTTCTCCCTAGCCACTACGCCTTTGAAAAAGACGTCCCATGGCTTAGAAAATCCATTGAGGGCTATCTGAACTAGCTCATCATCTTCAATCTTAGAGCCCGTTGGTCTAAGTTCATCCATGATCTATGTGATCCTTGTGAGATACGGCACCATTCTTTTACCCTTGGCCATCTTGGTGCTTCCCAACCACTTCTGTAGCACCATCTTCTGGTTCTTGTTCTTAATCTGGTAAAGACATTCAAGACCCGTCCACATTTCTAATGCGGCCTTCTTCCGGGAAAGGTGAGGAACTATGTGATCCTCCACCCCATCCAATATAATCAACATCTCCCTAGAATCCACCTTCTTCCATCTATCCAACTCTACTGGTTTGTGGGTGCAACCTTCTTAGATTCAATGTGCTCCTATGCATCACTAACATCTAGGATCCTCATGATCCTTTCTTTCAATGTAGGAAAGTTCAGATCCCCCTAGAATCTATCCTCGACTCTCAATTGTATAGGCATAATGAAGTGTACTTGTCAAACCCTAGATCTAAAACCCTAGGTGTGTGTCTTCAATAGATTTTCCCTTTTCTATCCAATATTGATGCTTTCTCTCAGATCTACTTAGAAGAGCTTTGCCACCATGTAATTTTCCTTAAATCTCAATCTTGAGTTACCTAGTATATTTTTTTTTATTACTGATAACTGCAAATGAGTTTCTTCACAAATATTGCAGCGAAAAATAAATACTAAGAAAAATAGAACATCATTCACATCAATAGAGACACCAATATTTTTGGGTATGAAAAAGCTTGGAAAAACCCAAGATGGGAAAACCAGTGCAACAGTATGAGAAGATATTTTATTAGGAAGATATAGAAAATTACAATCTAGAATTTGATTTTATCCAACCTGGAAAAATCATACAACCAAAACTCACTGAGACACATCAACAAGATCGTATGACCCCTGCATCAGCCCTATGTCAGCGTGTACGACCCTGCATCAGCATGTACATTTCTCTGCGTTAGTGTATGCCCCCTCTATGTTAGTGTATGGTCCCTTTGTCAGCGTATACAACTACCTACGTCGGTTGTGTACGACCCCTACGTAAGATCGTACGACCTCCTGCGTCAGCTTGTACAACCCCTCTGCGATTTTCCTGAGCTGCCCTATCGGTCTCCAGAAAATGTCCTTTAGTCTCACTCTCTGCAAAATTATTCTTCAAAATTTCTCTCTCAGTCTTCAATCGAAAGCTATGAGTAAGAAATCTCTCTTTGACAATGAGTGTGTCAAAGCAACTGTGTTGTGTGTCCTGTCCACCAAATCAATCTCCTTTTAACTCAATGGCCAACCAAAAACCCTAACTCTCACTATGGATCAATGGATGAGATCCTTTGGTGAGATCAATGGCCAAGATTAGATTAGCCATCACTTAAATTATTTTCACTTGAACTTTATAAAAGTACTTCATTAAGTCAAATTAAAATTAGATCACATAATGCACTTTTCCTACGTATAAACTTTGGATAAAGGAAATGATCAATCTAGCTTCTTTTTTTATGTATTCTATCAAGCAAGGGTACATGCAAATGATATAATACCTTCCTTGTTGCCACTTTTTAACATAAAGTACTCATGAAACATTGGCCACGCAACCAAAAACCAACCATAAGCTCTTGCCCTTCTTCAAGGCATGAGTTTAGCGAAATAAAAGCGCTGGAACTCCCTGGTCATTTTAGGAGACTCTATGTTGGTCATTAATTAGTTTAGACTTGGTTCCCTCCCCTTAGATTTAGGTCAATTTTAAAAAATATCTTTAAATAATCCAAGGGTCTCTCCAATAGCATGGTATTTCACATCCTAAGGGAAAACAATAAAGTTGCATATAGACAAGCTAATCTTGTACTAAGGGATAAAGTAGGAGTACTAAAGGTAAATGGAGGTTCAACCATCGAGCATATCGTGTAACTCATGCTCCATTATCTTCTCTTTGTTATATGCTAGATAAAGGTATTCTCTTGCATTGGAACTTCATTGGAAGAACCGACAAACCCATTCCTTAGAACTTCCTTAGAACTGGATAGTCGGATTGATTATAGTCCTTATCACGGGATAGTCTTGTGTAAAGTCACATCAAACTTGAGTGACCTCTCATAGTTCCCTCTTGCGAAGCGGTGAGGATTATTTGCTAAACATGGCCGATGGTACACCCTCGTGTGCTAATTCTGCTTTTTGCCACTACCTTGGCTCACAGTAGTAAATGAATTTCCTCCTGAACATATTTTTCCTAGAGAGTAGTCCCCTGAATTATGGCTTGGTCGCACAATATATACAGGCTGGTTTGAGGTATTAAATTCATGTGGGATGAAAAAATTCAAAGAATTGTTGCTAAGTTCCAATCGATCTAATCCCTCAAAATGAATTGACCTCGGCTCTCCTGATAATTCTGCTTGGGGTGGAAGTAAGGTGTCTAAGTATTGTAGTTGGTCATTTGTTCAGTGGAGAGCCATGAATCCCTAGCACGAAATGAAGTGTAATTGTCAAGAGCGTGCAACTGGAAGCCAGATACCGCCGAGGGAAGAAGACAACAATGAGATTGGGAATATGCAAGTTTCATGTCAAGGTATTCAATCCTCTTAGTATGCCATTTAATACATTCTCTCTGAACACAAAATTAAAATTCAATGGCTAGAGGATGGGAAACATGCTCATAGATCATAAATATAGAAATTGAAAACTCCAGCTTCCACAGATGTTTCTATGGAGGAATCCTCAGTCCCAAACGCATGCATTAGTAGCATATTGGTAAGAGTGATGTGTGTTTAGTTTAGTGGTGAAAGGTTTTTATATTTGATCTCTCTCGGCACTTTGTAGAACTAGAGTTAGATGGGGCTATGCCGGTGTATTTCTTAGTTTAGCATTGAAAGACTATTGCTTTGGCAGGATGGTTGTATCCCTTCTATGACCTTGGGGTTGCACCTTTTTTTAATACATCTCTTCTTGTTTTAAAAAAAATGTTGAAACCTTGGAAAATCTTACTAATTATCAAATCTCCAACTATAAAATATTAGGTGATATTTTAGAAAAATAGCCAAAATTCTAAGGGTTTTATACAGGTTTTGGACAATTTTGACAAATTTTTGGGTAAAAAAATTTAATAGAACTTGGGTGAATCATGTTGGGAAATAGAGAAAATGACAGGGAAAAAACCTCTAAAAATAGACTATAGGCTAAATTTCGCCCCTAAAAGTTTCCTCACAAGCAATCATTTAATCAAAAAAAAGTTTTATTTAGTTTTCATAAAGTTTTATCATATTTTGGAGTATTTGATGAATGACAATGTTGAATTAAAAGTAGAGAGATCACAAAATAATTGCATTAACAACTATATTTCAACAAATTGTAGAGAAGGTAGTTTGATATGTTAGCTTTCAAGTTTCCATCAGGAGCATATGTTTTATATCTAAAGGAAAAATGGTACAAATTTCTAATTGAGAGGAGTGTTTCTCATCATCTCATGGATATTCATAATCATGAATTTCATACATTGAAATCTATTTTGAGAATACCCTTGAAAGACAAATTTTATAATGTAAATTTATTTGCATAATTATGTGCTTCCCCAACTACTGAGATGGTCTCCAAACCCATATGATGGAGATGTTTAATGCATTGATTTTATCTTGTAGCGGCAAAATGAGCATATCAAATTTAAGGAGTTAAGAAATAAAAAATTGATGAGGTGGAGGATGAGTTGATGGTAAGGTGTGAACACACAAAACTTTCATAGGTGTGGAACACCGTGGATGAATCATGTGAGAATGATAACACGTCTTGCTATTTTTCGAATGATAACACATCTTGTTAGGTTTCCTATACTATAAAGGAAGTAACTATAAGTAGCCTTCACTATATAGTAAAGTGATAAGAACTTTAAGAATAAGTTGTTATAGTGTTGAGACAAGATGTATTCAAATTTTGGAAAGGTTGCAAAAAAAGAGAGCTTCATTCATTGTTTAGACTTGATTGAATGAATTTTTTGGATCACATTTAGCTATATGGGTTTAAAATGTAGGTTCCCACTTTTTTATACATCTCATTCCATATTATATAAGGTTAGGAGACCCCAACATTATTGTTTATAGGATGAGATGGAATGAAATTGTTAAGATCTTAGGCTGTCATCGAAAGGAGGCCATGACCACTATTGTGTACGATTTATGTGATATTTTTGTAACATAATAAAGTATGAATAAAATTTATTGAAGATCAAGGACAATTGGTTCCCTTTACTATTGTGGAAATCAATATCCAATAGTCACACATAGAGATAGATATTTTGGAATAAAAAAAGAGAGAAATTAACAATAGCTAAGGAAAGTTAGCCAAGATATAGACCAGTTGTTGAATGCAGCATTCCATAGGAAGGAGGAAATATAAAATCAATAGATTAGTGGTCCTACATCCTTTTCCTTTATAATAATAGGGGGAACACAACCCTTTAGCTGTGGGGTATGATGGGCCCTAGAATTGACATGTTTTGCTCATATTTTTCTGGTTATTTATCCTTTAAAAACTTTAATGTGTGCCACCCTTAAGCATGTTTTTTGTTGCACTAACCAATTTTGTATTTGTTTATATTTTATTAATGAATTACTTGCAATATGTTAATTTGGGAGTGTTTTATTGATGAAGAAGTGTCATCGAACACACAATTTTATTAATAAGGGAAAAACAATTTGCATAGAGAAGTGAGGTCTCACATCACACACAATAGTTAACTTCACTTTGAGATGAGAGATTGTTTATATAACTCATTCCTAAACTAAAAACTAGGAGGACAACTGATCACATGAGTATGATACGTCTCCTTTACAAAAAAAAACCATATCCTCATCCAAAATCCTAAATAAACTAATTTATTCTCAAATTAATTCCTAGAAAATACCTAGATTTTAGAACTTAATATTGAGAGGTCTAACATTATCCCATTTAATCTGAAAGTTCATACTTACAAATACCAATTTCATCTCTAAACTTGGTGAATTTTATTCTACCAAGTGACTTGCTAAAACTATCTAAGTTTTATCTTCGGATGGACAGAACTGAGGCTGGATGATGTTCTTAATGACAATATATATCATGAAGTGATACTTGGTGTCGACGTGCTTTGTCTTTGAATGAACTACTAAATTTTTGTCATCTTTATTTCTAACTGAATTTCGATCAATAGAGTAGTAGTTGAATTTTTTGTTACACTAAGATCCTATAATATCATGCGTAGCCAAACAATATCACATGTTGATTCCCAAGTTGATATGTACTTTGCTTCTGCTGAAGAATTTGCAATTGTAGGCTACTTTTTACAACTCCAAGATATTGTTGTTGAACCCAAATTCATTAAGTAATCAGAATTTGATGCACGATTATCAATGTCACCTACAAAATCAACATCTGAATATCCAACAAGTGTAAAGTATTTATTCTTCTTGTAGAGAAGACCAAAGTCCTTTGTACCATGAATATACATCAGTACTCTTTGGCTGAATTTCAGCGACTTTCCTTTGGTTCCTACATCAAACTTGAAAGTATACTGAATGAATATGATAAATATCGTCAAGTATTTGTCAAATAGACGAGGTTGCCAATCAATTGCTTGTATGTTTTACCATCTACCAACTCCCCCTTCAAATTTTGAAAGTTTCAAATTCTGTTCCCAAGGGGTAAGAGAAGGTTTACAATATTCTATGCCAAATTGATTCAATAAATCAGTGGCATACTTGTTTGACTAAGGAAGATGTGGTTTGGACATTGAGTAAATTCAACTCCAATATAATAATGAAGTGTACCCAAATATTCCATCTTGAAACCTGCTTGAAGTTCTCCTTTAACCTATTTGATGCAGGCTTCATTATTTCCTGTTATGATTAAGTCATCAACATAGAGTATAGTTATCATGAAGTGTTTAACTTTCATTCGAAAATACAAAGTATCATCATACTCACTTCATAGAAAGCCAATTTTTTGAAGGTATTCATCAATTTTTGCATACCAAGTTCGAGGAGCTTGTTTCAATTCATATAAATACTTTATAAGTTTGCAGAATTTATGTTCTTATCCTGTAACCTCAAACCATTGGGGTTGAGTCATGAAGACATCTTCTTTTAAATTTCCATTCAAGAAGAAGGCACTTTTCACATGCATTTGATGTAATTTCCAACCATTTTGTACAACCAAATTTATAATTGTTTTGATTGTGTTCCACTTATTCGTTGGAGCAAAGGTTTCATCACAATCAATTCCTTCTTGGAGCAAAACCCTCAACCACAGTTCTTTCTTACTACTTATCATTTTATCCATTGGACTCGCACTTTATTCAAAAAACCCATTTGCAACCTATGGGTTTAACATTAGGTGGATAGTCATCCAATTTCCAAGTCCCATTTTCAAGTACAAATTCATATCCACTTAACATTTCTTTCTGCCTTTAATTGTGTTCCATTTCCTCAACACAAGTGGTAGGTTCAGTCGAAGCATGAGCTACAACATTGGTCTCTGGTCCTAAAGAACTCCTTGTTCCTTTTGTGTTCATTTCATCAGGATGAACATCTTTGAGAAGTTGTATAGCCCACTTTGGTCTTTGATGTAGAGTAGACTATGTATCTAAATCACCATTATTATTTTCAAAAAGAAGATTTTGATAAACATAGACTAAACTATCATGTGAAGCAGTTGGAAAAGAACTTGGAGAATTTGAATTTGAAGCATCACTATCAAAAGTATCATTTTCATTACCAGAAGAATCCTTTGAAGTTTTATGAGAAGACAAATCCGAAGAATTATCTGATGAAGGAATGATCTCTAATGAAATAAAGTATTTTTCAAACCACAAAGACTGCCTTGGTTTCTTTTTCATCTTTCCTTTAGCCTTAATGATTTTCTTCTCTAAATGACTTAAGAGAATATTTATATCATTTGTATTTTTGCTTTATGCTTCATCAAATATTACATCCCTACTCACAAGGAATTTTCCATTAGAAAGCAATTGATACCCTTTTTATTGATCAGAGTATCTAATGAAGGTGCATTTCATGCTTCGAGAGTTAAGCTTAGTTCTATTTTCTTTCGGAACTAAGGCATAACAGCATTAGAGGAATTTTGGGGTCTAAAACGGGCCTCCTAAGGAAAATAATAAAATAATAGTTAAAATAATAAAATAATGGTTAAAATAATAAAATAATATTAATTAATTT